>JASCZI010181316.1:25853-105015 GCA_036250425.1 Stylosanthes scabra | reverse complement strand
AAAATAAAAAGAGTCTAATTTAGAGAACTAATTAATTCTATATTGTCAATCTAATTAATCCCCGGCAACGGCGCCAAAAACTTGATGCCCGAAATCCTTTCGGAATTCCAAACTTCCACCGGCAAGTGCACCGGATCGTATCAAGTAATAAAGATGAGTAGAGTATTGTTCCCACGGAGATTAATAGACTAATCAATAATAATTAATCAATTATCTAATTAGACCAAATAAAAATCAAGAGAGATATAATATATCTAAATCTAATCCTAACTAATCCTAATCAAATCAAAACAAATCAAATTCAAATCTAATCAAATCTAATATTATCCTAAACAAATCTAATCACTAAAATCATGCAAAATAACTCAAATCCTAATAAAATCAATGAAAACAAAACTTGGACAGCAAGCAATTAATTGAGAGAATGAAAATAATAATGAGAAACAAGCCAAGGAATAAGAGATATCCACCTAAACACAACCCTAATTCAAATAAACAAGTTACTTCACATGCAAGCAATTATCAATTCACATGGAACCCTAATTAACTAAACCCTAATCTCTTAGTGATTTAGTTTCTCTAATCCTAATCAATTATTAATCTCTTAATTAATCAAATAGGAGGAGAGGTGAAGAACAGATCTAATTCAATTATGTAAATCACAAAAAGAATTAATTAGTTATCTCTAATCTAATAAACCCTAATTGGAATTCACACAATACCATAATCAACTAATTAATTATCTCTAATTTATTAATTAATTATGAAGTACAAATCTCATACACAAATAATTTAGGTTTCTCTCAAAATCACTAAATTAAAGGCAAGGAATTGAGTTACCTCTCAGTTGACTAATTCCCAAAATTGAAGAACAGAGATGTTGCACATAGAATTGAGAAGCTTGCAAGCAAAGAGAACTTAAATTCAAATCATGGATCTGTACTTGGAATGGATAGAGCTCCCATTCCTGAGCTTGAGGATGATTAGCTACTCATAACCATGATGAACATCACAAAACAGAGAAGGAAATTCATTGAAAACCTAGTTGCTAAATATGAACGTGATGAACAGAGGAGTGAGAAACTTGAATCTAAAGTAAGTGTGGCTGCTGAATGAATCCTTCCATCCCCTAATCCTAACTTATAACTATATATACTAATAACTAAACCTAAAATTACATCACTGATTGAAACAAACTGCAGAGTTGGGCTTGGACTTAAAATTGGGGATCAAGTCTTGGGCCTTGGTGCCTTGAGTGCTGCTTGAGGCTGGAGTCACGTTAGGCTCACGCCCCAGCGTGAAGATGACGCGGTCATGGGGCTGCTGTTGGCGTCTGGAGCACGCTGCAACGTGGTCTTGGCGTGGTGTTGGGGCCTCCTGCCACACCTAGGCGTGGTGAGTGGTGAAAGCCCACGCCTAGGCGTGGCCTAAACGCGGTCCTAGCGCCAATTTGGGCCTTGGATCAGCCTTGGATCACGTTGTGGCATGACTTGGTGTGTGTTTGTCCTTTGGGTATCGATATCATGTTGCTGGGTATCGATACCCAGCCTTAAAATTGCCTTGATTCTTCAAGTTATGCTTTGCTCCTAATTTCTTTTCTTTGTAATTTCCTGTAAAATATAACAAAACACTCAAGATAGTAAATGATTGTAATTTGAATATATTTACTTGAGTATTAAGCTAAATTACCGTTAAAAGCACATGAAATTAGGGCCTAAAACCATCAATGATACACACTCATCAATAGTCACACAGAATTAACTCCGCTTGAGCCTAATGTTCGCCTTACTCCAATGGATGGAAGTGTTTTCAATAAACCGACTCTTTATAGACAGTTGGTCGGTGGTCTCGTTTACCTTACTGTTACTCGCCCAGATATTGCATACACCGTCCATGTTGTGAGCCAATTTTTATTAGCACCACGATCCACTCATTATGCTGCTGTCCTTCGAATCCTACGTTACATAAAAGGTACTCTCTTTCAAGGTCTTCATTTTCCATGTCATTCCTCATTGAATCTTCAAGCCTATTCTGATGATGATTGGGCTGGTGATCCCACTGATCGTCGTTCAACTACTGGCTATTGTTTGTTTCTTGGTGACTCTTTTATCTCTTGGCGTGCCAAGAAACAAACTTTTACCGCTCGCTCAAGCACAGAAGCCGAATACCGTGCTCTTGGTGACACTTCTGCCGAAGTTGTTGCTATTCGCTGGTTACTTGAAGATTTAGGTGTTCCACAGAATTCTCCCACTGATCTTTATTAAGATAACAAAAGTGCTATTCAGATTGCTCATAATGATGTATTCACGAACGCACCAAACACATAGAAAATAATTGTCATTTTGTCCGGCAACGTCTCCTCATTGGTGCTGTTCATCTGATATCTGTTAGCACTTTGGATCAGACATCTGATATTTTTACAAAAGCTCATCATCCTACTCACTTTCGACATCTAGTTTCCAAACTCAAGATGGTCTCCTTACCTCTACCTTGAGTTTGAGGGGAGGGGGGGATATTAGATAATATTAAAAATGTTAGTGTTGTTTTCTTAGCTGTAATGTTAGTGCTATTGTTAGCTGTTAGAAATGATAAATAGGCCATATAGTATGGGCTATTTGTAGTGGATGTTGTAGTTGAGTTTTTAGTAGGCTATAAATAGATGTTGTGTTGTATAGTTACTCAAACTAATTAAATACAGTTCAGTTTATTCAGTTTTTCTCCTTGGTTTCTAATACACCATAACCCATCTTCTTATCTTTAAAAAAATCATGTATCATTCTCTTTCTTTAATGTATTCACGATCATGGCTCTTCTCACAAAAAATCATCATCTACCACCGCCGTCTATCAAACAACAGCTTCCTGGAAAATAGAGCTTACAAGGTCATGTGCTTATACTACACTACATATATATTTTAAAATCTAAACTACACAAATAAAAACAATATCAGAGTTTACAAGCCAGAAGCACAATAAATGAAGAAACTACGACACAAATAATAATACGAAACTAGAAAGGACATATATTTTCTAAACATAAAGCGTTTCATACACTCAAGAAGAGAGAGCACGCCTGTTGTAACCGATAGCCTCGTTAGTCGCTATTAAATAGGCGATGAACAGGAG
This sequence comes from Stylosanthes scabra, assembly GCA_036250425.1. Lineage (NCBI taxonomy): Eukaryota > Viridiplantae > Streptophyta > Magnoliopsida > Fabales > Fabaceae > Stylosanthes > Stylosanthes scabra. Next base: position 101,890 of record JASCZI010181316.1, on the reverse strand, counting down.
GCGACAGCGATGGCGAATGGAAAGCACAAGCGGCAAGGAGCCAAGGATGACCGGCAAGAATGGGAAGCATTCTAATTGGTGTAGATAATAATATGATGGTGCAAACTCTGGTGCATGATGTGTAATAATGGCCAAAGGTGACCAAGCAGCGTTCGCGAATGGAGTTAAGACATGTGTACGAAAAGAGATGTTGGTTGAGATGTTGACCCCTGTGAAGAAATGAAGGGACAGGTAACGACGGCATAAAAGGAGTGGATCCCAGAAGTTAATAATTCTCCTAAGGCGTGTACAAAAAGATAAGATCGGAAAGAATTAATCTATGTGTACTATTGTATACATCTATACGCATCATTTAATAATACGGAAAAATGTAAATATTAGTATAAAAAAATTTATATTTTTATGCTAATGTTTACTCTTTCCATATTGCTAGATGGTGTGTACATGCGTGTATAATGATACATCTAATATTACCGAATCAGAAAAATAAAATAGAACTAATGGGCCAAATAACTATAAATTTGGGTACACATGACATGAAATTTTGTTTGCTTATAACACCTTTTTTGTTCTTTTGGATAACTTTTATATGAAAAATATTAGGTTAGTCATATTTCCACTATATAAAAGGTGAATAGTAATAAATTTTTTTATCAATAAGTATTAAATTTAATTGCTTGACAAATGTTATATAATAAAATAACAGAAAAATTATTTATTGGACAAAGTGTCCAAAGTAAATTAAAAGTGTATAATTCCAAAAATAGTTAAAAAAATATATCATCATGCTACTAATACTAATGACATGTTTATAATTGTGTTAAATTAATATCGATGGGTGATTTTGAAAATTAAAAATTAACAATCAATCAATTAAAGAAAAGACAAAATTAAATTAGAAGCCAATAACTCTACATTGTTTATTTTAGATGTCTTTTGATATATATTTATTTGCGCATATCATTTTGTTTAGTGTGTAAACGTATCTGAATAAATGAAATTTAAAATAAAATGCGAAAATTTAATACATCTAAATATATTAATCAATAAATTAGCACAAAGTGTAGGATGTATGCTAGTATAATTATATAAGGCATGCGTTGTAGCGAACTGAGACCATATGTAGGGCATACGTTGCTGTTGTGTTTTAAAAATTAAGACTGACTAAAATATTTCTATTTTTAGGTTTAATTACTCTATTTCTTTATAATTTTACCAAAGTTTTAATTAGATTTTTATAATTTTTTTAATTAGGTTTTTATAATATTTTTAATTTTGTAATTAGATCTTTATTTTTTTTAATAGGACGGTATCATAGATCCGACAGACCAGACTAATCTCTTACGCCATATCGAGTGTTTCTTTCGTGGTCGGGGATTGACGTGGCCACATATATTCTGCATACATGCCGCCATCAAGATTCGAATTTGAGATTAGACACTTAAACAATCCAAGCCACTTACCACTTTATGGTAACAAAAATATCATAATTATCTAAATATATCATCTCTGGATTGAGAATGCTACTATTTTCTTTATTCACACTCAAAGAAGTGAAAATGATAGCATTTAGTGGATGGGGAAAAATAAACATTGCATATTTCTTTTTTTCCCTTAATGTTATGCTTGGTACGATGTTGAAAATAATAAACATGAAAAAGTGAAATAATGAGTGTTGATGAATGTATTTTTATTAAATACTTTTTAACGAATTTAAGGTTAAAATAAAATTAATGCATTTTTAAAATGTTAGAAATATAAATAGAATGTATTAAACCAAAAAAGTTTTAAGACTTGATACAAAAGTTAAAGACAAAAGTAATAATTTACTCTAAATAACACGTATATAATATGTTGTCAAAGTAATATTTTATTTTAGAATTCTCTTTCCAACGTAATTTTCTTCAATTCTCTTGCATATTTTAGGGAGTTGCCTTCCTTGTGTTTTTTTTTGGGTAAATGCTTTATTTTTTGTTTTTTGCCCTGTTAATAATAATGAATGAATATATCACTATTAGCTAAGCTAAACTTTTTTCTAAGTCAACCAAAAAAAACTTTTTCCTTCACAAAAATAAAAATAATAATGCTAAGTGTACATCTATTTTATCTAACAAAATTCAATCAAATCATTACTTTTTATATCAAATAAAAAATTATTTTGATGTTAATTAGTAAAAAATAACATATAAATAATTTTTTATTTAATATTAAAATGATTTTTAATTTATCATAAAAATAAAAAATTTAGTTAGACTTGATTGACAAATAGATATACGCCTAAAATTATTGAAATGAAAATATTGCTACTTTTTTTCTTTCTATAAATAGTATTTGCCAAAATCCCGGATAAATATCCTTTTCCCCCCTAATTTTTAAACTCTTAGAATAATAAAGAACTCACTCATATTCCATGACTATACCAAGCTGGCAAGCTCAAAGCCTCCAACGGACCAACACCTGATTCGGGATTTTGGTGGGACCCAGTGAAACGAAACACCGAATACCTCCCTCTGACCCTCTCCTCTCCTCTTTCTCTCTTTCAGTCTCTCTCTCTCTCTTCGTTAACGCATTATCCTCGTTTCTTCGTTTTACGTACTCCATGGAAGAAGAAGAATGCAACGTTTCTTCGGTGCTCCACCACCTCATCTCAGCTGCCACCGAAATTTCACAGATCGACGGCTTCAAGCTCGTCATCAAGAGACAGTGCTTCGACCTCAGCCGTAGGATTAGGTTCCTCGCGCCTCTCTTCTATGAGCTTCTCGACGTTACAGACGCCCTCCCAAACGACGCCGTTTCAGCGCTCCTCTCTCTTAAGGAAGCTCTTGCCTCAGCCAAGGAACTCCTCCAATTTTGTTGCCGAGCAAGCCAGGTTTTCATGGTTCGTGCATTCTTTCGTTTTCTGATTCAAGAAACGACGCCGTTTCCTCACTTATTTGGATTATCTTTTTTATTTCCTAAAAATAAAAAAAACGAATCAATTTTTAATTTGATGACTAATTCTGCATTGTAGATTTTGTTCTTATTTAGGAACATTGTGATTTGATAATCATTGTTGCGTTTTATTTTTCCCTTAGGTATGTGAGAGTTTCATACTGAAGAGAAAGAGAAGTTAACCGAGTAAATTACCAATTTAACCCCTAAAAGATTGCGGTGTTGATAATTTACTCCTTGATACCAAAAGTACTCATTTGACTGCTTAGATTTTGGATATTTTAACAAACATTTTATCTGCCACAAATGCGATTATCTTTTTAGGGGGTGAAATTGTCAATATTATTATCTCTTACTTTTAGTTTTAGGGACTAAACTGGTAATTGATAACTTATTAAAGTGGAGTTCAACAGTCAACACACCTAATCAATGATTTTGTAGTAGTACTCAACTTCTCATAATTTGCTAAGTGTTTGGGAATTTCTAACTCTAATGAGCACTTAAAAGAAACGTGTAGTCTTGTTTGATTATTCAATTGACTTTTGAAGCTGTTTTAGGGTGTAGGGTTAGGCTGTAACGGTAACAACAACAAATTTAACAAAATTAATCTAATAACCTTCACTAATTGTTATTAAAAAGCATTGATGTCTTTTTCTTTGAAGAGTTCCTCTTAGTGCGTAGTAGACTTTTATGAGCTACGTTCGGATATTTTAGTTAAGCTTAGACTATAAACAAGTGCTCTACTTTGCATAAGTTCCAACTAAGAATTGTCATATATGTAATGACATTATTCCTTGAGTTTTGTTTAAAAAATTTGCTTAAAATTCATGTTGTCCAATCTTCACTCTCCCCTTCTCTCTGTCTCCCCATCAGTGTGCCTCAATGCTGAACATTGTTTATTGCCTCAATGCATGTAAATCCATCTATCTACAAATTTTTTGCCCCCTCTCCTTGGTCACCACCTTTTATTTGTTTTAGCATATAATAATAATAGGCTTAACATTGTTTCTCTTATCTGAACTTAACTGTTTTCCCTTTTGGGGAACAATTTGGTAAAATAACTGCTGATAATATTGTAGGCTTTTACAATTGTACTACATCTATAGAACTCTACATGCGTATCTGAATCACTGTATCTCAAATGTATGTTTCCTTTTGCATTTGTAGATATTGGAGAGAGAGCAAATTAAGTGCAAATTTAATGATGTCGCCGTTCATTTTGAAGAAGCTATAGGCAAGATATCCTGTGACAAACTTGATATATCTGAAGAAGTCAAGGAGCAGGTAAATATATGCTGAACATACCTGTACATTCTAATGGGAGTTTCGTATAATTCTTGCAGACCATTATTTATTCTGTTTCCATTATTTATAACTGATCACGGGCATCCCTTGTTATGTGCTCTAATGTTTTGAAAGATATTAAATACATCCTAAATATTGTGAAATAAGTTACCCTTTTGTTTTTACTATGCTATGAAGTGTTACTGTTTCATTGAATGTAAGAAAGTATGGCCTACTTTGGTGCCTATGCTATGAAGTGTTACTGTTTCAATGAATCTAATAAAGTATGGTCTAATTCGGTGCCTTTGTTCTTCCTGTTAAATGGTTCTTTAATTTTTCATTTGTTCATCAGGTTGCACTCGTGACTGTACAATTTGGAAGAGGCAGGGAGCTTTTTGATCCACCTGGTCTTCAGCTTTATGATGATCTGTTGTCCATTTGCAACCAGAGCTATGATGTGATTCCTGAACAAGACAAACTGCATATAATCTGCGAAAAGCTGCACTTTACGAGGGTGGGTGATATCAAACAAGAGTTGATTGCACTTGATAAGATGTTTGTAGACATGGGTGATCAGTTTGAGAAAAGCACACAGAATATATCTACAGTCTTGAAAAAAATTGAAGATTTCATACTGACAGAATCTGCAGATGTTAATACGCTATCAAGTGATGATTCCTCTACTCAAGCCGATGAGTCATACACAAAACTATGTTCTCAATCACTGGTTATACCAGATGAGTTTCGCTGCCCAATATCTCTGGAGCTAATGAAAGATCCTGTAATCATTTCTACAGGACAGGTTCGTACATGTAAATTCCGTATTTTCCTTTCATACAATTCCTTGCTTTTAGAAGAAAATTTATTTAAGTATCCTAAAAGCTTATTTGCTTATATGACATACTAACATCTTTTAGTTTCATGTTACATAAATATGGAAATCAATGTGCTAGTTAGCTCCTTTATCGAAACCCTCAGAATTGTTTTTGTTTGTATTGTATTTATTGTATGAGATTCCCAAAATGGCAGTTTAGGAGCACTTGTCTGCTCTGTTTCCTTCTATTTCATGCAATAACCTGAGTCCCTTGCATGCTCAATGCACGTATTCTTAACAAGTTAACATATATTAAATGAGAATGATACTCTGTAAAATATATCCCAGCTGCAATAAGGGTTGTGGATAATTTAACTTATGGGAAAAATAAAATGACGTGAAAGTTCGGCTTCCTTGATCATTGACAACAATTAGTATAATCTGGAAGCTGTGAATGAAATAACAGAAATTTGAAACAAGAAAATTTTCGTCTATATTTGAGTGTCATCTCTTGTTATTATTCATGCATATATTGAAATCCTTGTTGAAAATGTGTTTACAAATTATTCTTGAATTATTTTGTTGGTTGGCTTTAGTTATTGCTATATGAGTTAATAAATAATAGATATGATATAACCATCTGATTCTACCCTTAGTAAATTTCCTCCTTCATCATATTATTTTTAAGCAAGTTTTAGTTACTGAGGATGATCTCGTAGTTTACTTAATTCTGTAATTGATCCCTATAATTTAAAAATTTATAACTGAACTACTCAACTACCTGGAACATCCCATTGTTACAAAAAAGTTTCCATCTAACTGATACTCCTTCTTTCTCTCTCCCTCTACCTCTCTCCTATTCTTTCTTTCCTATTGCCCAACAAACCAGCCAGCCCCTGACCAAGGTAAATTCTTGTTCATACATCTGATAACAGTGCTCCAGGAAATAGCATCTGTCTGAGGCATCCTATCAACAACGTCTCTGATGCTTTCTATCTTCGTGGCACCCATGTTTCTTCCTTTCTAACAAAACTGTAACCACCAACGCTCATATCTTTTTCAGAAACCATCACACTGTGAGATAACCTGTTAAGAATAAATAACTTGTTATAACATCTTGATATCTGGGTAGAATATGAAGTTGGAAACTTTTATTACTGAGTATTTTTTGTGTTTAGTAGCAATCTATAATCCAAATGTAGGTTTTCAATAGTTGAGTACAGAGGTAACAAACTGGTCAGAATTCATCCAATTTTAGACTCTTTGTAATCCTCCTCTTATCTTCACTCTTTCTGCAGACATATGAGCGAGCATGCATAAAGAAATGGATTGAAGCCGGCCATGGAACATGTCCTAAGACTCAGCAGATTCTTTCGAGCTCTCTCCTTATACCCAACCATGTTCTATATATCCTGATATCAAATTGGTGTGAAGCAAATGGAGTCGAGCCACCTAAAAGAACAGGGAAGTTACGACTCTGCAAGGCAACATCAGATGGCACTTCTGAACTCATAGATATTGATACTCTATTGAGCAGACTTACTTCCAGTGACACTGAGGATCAGAGACGCACAGCAGGCGAGTGTTACATCATAATTACTTCAGCACTTCCTCTCTCTCCCACTCCCGAGAAAACACATACCCCACACACACACACACACAGGTTAAAAGTGAAACTACTGGCTCAATTTTGAGCCTGATATTTTGCTAGTGTTTGTTCTTGTTTCTAATATTTTAATACAGTTTACCTTCGTATGATCTTTGCTTTTGTTTTCTCAATCTCTGCAACAAAGCTTGTCAACTTTTGGGTTGTGTGAAGAACTTGGAAATTGGTATTTTGCAATTGTATGGCTGGTAACTCCTAGTATGAACTATGTTAATAAATGAGTTAATAGGCATGAAAAACTTACTAGTTTCTCTAGCAAGGATAACTCATAAAACCTTATACTTGCTTCGTAATGATGTTTTTTAAATAACTATTTACCATGTCACCTTGCTGCAGAGGAGCTACGTCTTCTAGCCAAGCAAAGCAGTCAAAATCGAATATTGATTGCTGAGGCTGGTGCTATACCCCTTCTTGTTGATCTCCTCTATGCATCTGACAAGGGAACTCAAGAGCATGCAGTTACTGCTCTTCTGAACCTATCTATTTGTGGGGATAACAAAGAGCGCATCATGGCTTCTGAAGCTGTTTCAGGAATTGTTCATGTGCTGCAAAATGGTATTATGGAAGCACGGGAAAATGCTGCAGCCACCCTTTTCAGCCTCTCTGTAATGAATGAGAACAAAATGTTAATTGGTGCATCTGGAGCAATTCAAGCACTAGTCACTCTTTTCTGTGAGGGAAGTCAAAGAGGGAAGATGGATGCTGCAACAGCCTTATTCAATCTGTGCATATATCAAGGGAACAAAGGGCGTGCAATTAGGGCTGGTATCATGCCTAAGTTGACAGAAATGGTAACTGAACCCGGCGAGGAGATGAGGGATGTGGCATTGGCACTAATGGCTTTACTAGTTAGCCACCCGGAGGGAAAATCAGTAGTTGGATCCATGAATGCTGTGCCAACTTTGGTGGATATAGTCACTAATGGATCTCCCAAGAACAAGGAGAATGCAACTTCCGTGCTAGTTCACCTCTGCGTTGGAGATGCGATGAACGTATCAAGTGCCTGTTCACTTGGGGTGGTCACTCCTCTCTTGGACCTTACACAAAATGGTTCAGACAGGGGCAAGCGTAAAGCCGCGCAGCTTCTTGAGCTGATCGGCACTCTCAGATCATTGTAGATATGCTATAGATTAAGTTTAGGCAAAGCTGGTGCCATTTTTAATATGCAGCAGCTGGCATAGATATTAGGTAGTGAGTAAGCATATATATAGGATCATCATTGTTTCCTTTTCATTATTTGAGGGAAAGGAAATCTCTATTTTACTTGCCAATTTTTTGACTCAGTTGAAGTGCAGAACTGCAGATATATACTTCAGCTCAAACTCCCAACATTAATGTTTTTAGGATGAGATATCTAACATTCTTTTTCTTTAATTTTAGTTTTATTCTCTTTATTTTCCTGGAGAATCTCATTAACAGTTGCTTTTTCTAGTGTTTCACTGTTGAACATGATTCGTGTTCTTTTCTCTAGGTACATCTCATTCACAAATTATTTTCCCAATGAAATCACTATTATAATTTGTCCCCCTAATGGTTGCGTGATTCACTCTTAGATGAATGGAATTAGATATCTGAATTGCATTGTCGGCATCTTCGTTTTATTATTTTTGATTATTTTTACACCATGTTCATTAGAAAACGATGTTGATTTTTTATTTTTCGTTTTTGAAGTCTAAAATGAAAGGATTGTCATTGGATTTGTAGTCTAATCCTCAATGTACGAAAATCAAAACTAGTCCTCCAATGATGATACTAATTACATCTAGTGCATTGCTCGCGCAATCATCCATTGCAAAATAAGTAAATTAATTTAAGTCCCCGCAAATTCCTTATCAAGCACTCAATTATCTCTAGTACGAGTCCAAGGCCATAAATAATTAAGAGACTGACAGCATCACAACCAAAAATGATAATGGTGCTGCTGGTTTATTCTATTGAAAATAATTGAGAGTAGATAATGTATATTTATTTGTTTTGCATGAGGAACACGACAGCGCACTACGCAAAAAGGTATTAGAGATGCACTAAACATTGTGCATGTAAATTCTCTTCTGTTATAAACCCCATTTTGTTTGGCTCAAAAAGTTGGTCAACACGTTAATATGAGTCTATTACGGAACAATTTTATTTGATTATATATAGGCTCTTTAGTCTTTACCGTACCTTTACCATTATTATATAATCACACTTTACTCAAGGGTCGATTTAGCCAACATGTAACACAATCTTTATTATGTTAATTTGTTTGAACAACAACCAATAAAATTTCAGTCAACATCAGTAAATAACTTAAGTTAGATGTTCTATTTCTTTAGGTTTCAGATATTATATTTTAAAAAAAAAAACATAAAGTTGACTTATAATTGCTTTAGATGTTCTATAACTTTTATTGTCAATGTTCTATAAACAGTGACGAATATTTTATTTTTATTGACTGATTTGTTGATTAGAAAAATATTGATTACCTATACTTTTCCTTTATTACTATGATAAATAAAGAGATAATTATTATTTGTTTTAGTTCCTAAAATTTTACTCGAAAATTGATTCCGTCCTCAACTTTTTTTTTTCAAAATATTCTTTAAGTTTTGAGATTGATTTAAAATCCAAATTTCATTTTTTTAATTACAAATATACACTTGTGTTTAAGTGTTACTTCAGCTGTAATTGGATTAATCTTTTACACTCTCAGCTCCTTCTTTAACAATTTTTTTAGCAACTAAAACCATGAAAGATAATTTTCTACACTATTCAGTTCCATCACTTTCCTTGTTGCCGTTCTTACAAAGGATAGGAGAAAATCAAGAACTCTTAGATTCATAGCAAGAAAGTGGCAACACTTGGGAATCCTTTTCTCTGACTACATTCTTGGTTATGGTTTCCACCACCGTCTTCTCCTTCATCTACTATGGAGCTACCTCCGTAGCTATGCTTTAACTACATCAAAGTAGATCCTAACAGCAAAAATGTTAAGGATGTCTCGGATGTTGGAATAATCATGGCAAGAGTTTTAAAACGCAAAGGAAGGTTGCAAGGAACAAAGTCCACTAAATACTTTCGCCCAGAGAGAGATCATATTTGAAGGTTCGGTTGAAAGCATGTCGTGGAAGTTACAATAACATTTTGTATACTGACATTAAAGTAGCCATTGATGCTTTTAAAGATGGAAATCCAAGATTTGTTGAGGCCGAGTTTGGTAAATCTTTTAAAAGAGATGTTTAAATTTTTTCAAATACAATCATCTCATTTTGTGTTTGGTAAATAAAAAATCGACATGCTTGTGCTTGCAGCTTTTAAAAGATGGGTGCTTTTGAAAGTATCTAATTGGAGCTTTTTCAAAAATGACTTGTGTTTATCGAAATTAAAAAATCTAATAAAACCTTATTTACTAATAAATATCCATATTTATTATTACATTTATATCTATTATGGTCATTTTAAATTTTTAAAGCTACTTTATCAAACACAATTGTTGTTGCGTGTACTTTATTAAAAGACAAATTTTATTTGATTTTACCAAATACACATGTTATGACTTTTAGAAGCTATCTTTTAAAAAACAACTTTCAAAAGCTAATCAAGCTTTAACGACGTCATGCAGTGCAGTAGCGTCTCCTTTCGCCTCCTCCTCGTCGCCTTCTTCCTCTTCTCCCTTGCTCGTAGCGGTCCATCCCTCTCTTCCTCATGTGTTCTCTCTCTCTCTACTAGCTCTCGCTCTTCCCCTACTAGCATTCTCCTCTCTCTCGTTCATCCTCCCGCTTTTTTTTGTCTCGACGACGCTGGCAGCATTCAACCTTGTAGGCACTATCCCTTCCTTCTCCTTTTCCTTTTCCTTTTCCTTTGTTTTTCGTTCTTAGTTCTCTGTTGTGTCTCATTAGTTATCAGACGGGTAGCCTTGGAATTTAAAAAGTTGAATGATGGAAATTTTTTTAAGAAAATGTTATTAAAGTTTTTGCTTTTAATTTATTCTCATAAATTTGAGTCTCATGTGTCCCTACTTTCTAGAGGTAAAAATAATGAAATTTTGTTTCTTGAAAATTGAAAATTGCAATTCTAATATCTGATCGTTAAACACAATATTGAGATATAATTTTCTAATTTTATGTCATATCTTTGAAAACAAACACTACCTTATTGTTATAAATAATGTAGTTCTTTTAATTAGATGAAACTATATGTTTCATAAATTATGAGTTCTGTGTTTTGTTGATTAAGGTTATTTCATCAAGTGCATTTCTCATTTCTCATATATAAATGGATTCATCAAATTGGATAATCAAAATTAAATAATTGGTAGGTTCCAATAAATTAGTAGACATACCCTATAAATCTTCAAATATTTTCACAATTAAACAACTCTAATTGATACAAAATTAATTTTCTCGTTACCAGAGAAACAAATTTATTATCTTTGGTTGGTGTTGTTTATTAAACCAAGAATTTCTCTTTTTTATGATCTCAAACTTATTTTTCTAAATGGTAATATTACATGTACTATTGTATATATTTGTACATACCATTTAGCAACACGGTAAAATATAAATATCAGCACATAAATAAAAGTTTTTCTGTGCTAATGTTTATATTTTTTGTGTTAATATTTATATTATTTCGTGTTGTGATACGTATATAATAGTCTTTCGAATCATCTAGAAAGTTATTAGTCTACTATAAATACATTAGAAAATAGATGTAATCAATTAAGTATATTATGAATGAAATGGCATTTTCCTTCCTCTTTTGCTCGTTTTGGAGATTCTCTCTCCTTTCTAATTTCTATCTTCTTCCCTAATTCACTAATTTCTCTCCTATCTTAAATCTTCCTCCTAACAATGGGACTTTTATTAGCTACCATTTCTTCCTTCTATGGTACTTTGTCGGACTCAATCATAGTGCAAACTGGTACTCTTAATGACTACTTTGATGCATTTTCTGCTCATGCAGAGAGTGTTGGTTTCACAGATCCAGAACTCCTAATTCCTTTCTTTATCAATGGATTGAAAACCCAGATTCATAGGGAAATTTTTGGAAAATAATACAGATCTCTGTTAGATGTTTGGCTTAAGGCATGGATCTGTGAAATGAATCTGGAGGAAGATGAGCAAACAAATCCAGAAATGCAAGTAAATTTAGCAAATCCAGATCCAAAAATTCAATAATTAGAACAAGTAGAAACAAAACCAGAATTTCACACTCAAATTGAATCAGCAATGCAAGAACAATGCCATCTTATTCAACATTCAACAATAGATTTAGATCCAAAATTTCAAGAGCAAGAATTAGAAAATCAACAATTAGAATCTGAAATTAACAACGGAGATACAGAAACAATTCAACATACAGGTTCAGAATTCACAAAACACATAAAACCACAATTGAAGTCAAGAAATCAGAATTGATTGCAGTTTCAAAGCCAAGAAGATGAAGATGAGATTGATGAGATGAACATTTACTCTGAATTTGACATCGGATCGTGATAGTTGTGAAACAACGACCACCACAATAACCGCCGGATTTGATGAACTTGCTCAAGGTCGGAATGAAGCAACCAGCGTCGGCGGAGGAAATGTCATCTTAGCCAGCGAACTTGACGGATACAGTGACTGGGTTTCACAGCGGCGTCGAGGACGGCGCCGTTGCGAAGGGGAAAGTGGTGGACGTCGGCTCGGCAGATCTAACCAGGGGTAGCAGCATCGTGGTTGACGCTTTCGAGGAAAGTATGTGGACGACGTCGGGCAAAACAATAGCCGCGACGGTGGCTGGCAGAGGTCTCCGGGGTCGGTAGTTGAGGTGATTCGTCCTTTTGACACGAGGAGGCGACGCAAACGAAAAGGGCGAAGTTCACGCGCGCAATGCCGGAAGGGGAACGAAATCTGGTGGCAGAACAAGTGATGGTCACAACGTAAGGAGGCAAACGACAGAGAAGAAGAATGGGGGATTGGCTCTCAGGTTCCGAGAAGTGATGGAAAGAGTGAACTCCTAACCTTATCTTAGAAGTGGGCCTCACTTGGAAGGCTATACAAGCCCAATTTCATATTGAATTTGATCAGAAACTGCTTGCTTTGGATTTTTCTACCAACCTAATTTGGGCTCTGTTAATAGAATGCAAGGAGTATATTGGGTTCAAATTAAGGGATATTTTTTTAAGCAATGGGATTCTGGTGATCATTTTATTTTTGGACAGCAGTATAGAATTACCTATTAATTTTAGTAATTGTAATTAGGAATTATGATTTTATTAATTGTCGTTAAATTTTATTTCCAACTTTGAGGATAAGGTTATTTTAAAGGATAGGGTAATGATACGTGTATAAATTTAGAGTTTAATATTCATTATAAAATAGTATTTAGAATCATCTAGAATGTTATTAGTCTACTATAAATATTAGAAAATAAATGTAATCAATTAAGCATATTATGAATGAAATGGTATTTTTCTTTATCTTTTGGCTCCTTTTGGGGATTCTCTCTTCTCCCTAATTTTTATCTTCTTTCCTAATTCCCTAATTTCTCTCCTATCTTAAATCTTCCTCTTATAACATGTTGTCAAATAATGTGTTAAGATGTATATAATGATACACATATATTAATTTTTTTCTAAATTAATATTTAGCTCAATATTTATTAACCGATGTTAATCAAAATCTTAGTGACTGTCTAGCAAACTTGGGATATGTCCAATATATTAAGAGTAGAAATCTTAGCATTCTTAGGGGGGGAAAATCCAAACGGGGAAAAAATTCCAAGACTCTGCATGAAAGCGCCTGCTAGGGATCCACTACTATTGAGGCCCTCTCTTTTTGGTCCAACTTACACCGTGACTGACAAATAGTCCTTTATCTTTCTTTTGAGAGTTGAGACTGAGAAATGTCATTGCTTTTGGAATTAAATGGTTAAATGCGTATCTAGTTACTGTTATATCTGGAAAAATTTAAATAAACTAGTATTATGTCTTGACAGTCTTGTTATTAAAGTGAAGTAAATATGGCAATCAATATTATTTGTTTGTGTTTATTAACAAAAAATTATTTAGACAGTGAAATGAACAATTATTATCTTCATCTGAATTTTAGCCTTAATTACGAAAAAAAAAATCTGAATTTTACCCTTATGAAAGGATTAATAGTGGAATATTAGGATTTTTAGAAAAATCAAACAATATGTACATTACTGATAGAAAATAAAAGAGTATTTACTTGATTTTCTAAACTTAAAAAATATGAATAAATCATTTATTAATACTATATTTGAGTTTAATTTTGATGCATTAATAATATAAAATGTTTTATATATTCATTCAATCACATCTATTTTTTTTAGATGGTTATTCAGACTTTCAATATAAACGATAAGTTAATTTTATAATAATATTGCCTTAGGTAATTGGAATATTAAATACAAATGTAAAATTATTTAACTCTATCGAAATTAAATTCTTTTTATATTTAACTTTTTTTTGCGTACGTGTATAACGAATAATTAATTTATAATTAGAGTATAATTTTAACGCATTGACTGTGTAAAAAGTTTTACACGATCATTTAATTAGATACATGACTTTTGAAGTAGTAAGTTTAAAAATTAATTATTTTTACTGAAATGATAATATATAATTGATTGTCTGTGAAAAACCTTTATAATGAATGAAAATTAAATTTTTAAAATTATTAAAATAATTTCATTCCATATATAATTTTGATATAATGGTTTTTTTTTAAAAATTTTTTAGTCTTGGAAATTTATAATTTTATTATTTATTATGTCTATTTTTATTTCTATTTTATTAGTACCACGCGCTTAACTCGTGACAATGTGCGAATCGGTCTGAAATTTCAGACATTCCTATTATCTTGTAACAGATTTTGTCGCCAAGTTTGTTACTTTATTTGCGGTAGTAACAGTATTACACTTTCAATAACATTGCATCAGATTTAGATTAAGAGATTGCTAAAATATGTGCTTTAATTTGACTCTACTACCACTTGTGATAGACATTCTTTGACAACGTTTTTCTGAGTTCATTGCTAAATGCTAGCTACTAATAAGATAATAAATTAATTTACGTATACTATTATATATTTTTATACACTTTTTATTTTTTTTTTTTATATTGAGATATATTGTTTCTATACTATACGTAATTATTTCTGTGATATTGTATGTTGTATTTATGTATTTTGTAAATTTTTCTGTATTATGAATGTCATGTATAAAGGTGTACAGTAGTATATATAGCATTACCGTTTAGACCATAGGAATCCTTTTTGAAAATCAAAAGTTCTGTATTTTTAGCTGTTTATATTAATTAATTTTAATTATATATATATATGATTAAGATTAAATGCTAAAAATAAAAAAAAACTTGAGTTATCGGTTATACCTGAAATGCTTTCAAGATTATATACATCCAAATTGCTCATAAATTTTTTTTATCACATATTTTAATTTATTCTTTAATTAATTTCTATTCTTTAAAAGTTCTAAAAAATTATCCATATCAATAAAAGCAAATATATATTAAAAATAAATTAAACTATATATATTCGCACATAGACTTATTTAGTAATTTTTTTACATACGAATAACTTTATTTTTATTATATATATAAGAACTATGCTACAAAATCAATATTATGGAGCCCTTAGGAAGTCAATAAGTTCAATTAGAAGTTATCATCCAAAACTAACTAAAGTTATATAATCCAAAACTAAAAAAAGTTATCATTCGAAAACAAAATATAATTATCATCTATAACTCTAAACCCTTACTAACACAATTATCATTTGAAACATATTCAACTTATTATCCAAAACAGAATACAATTATCATCCATAACCTCATCACCACCATCATCACAAACCGCAGCAGCACCACCACAACAACAACAAGAAAAAGCACCACCACCAGTACACCACCACAATCGCACGCAACACAATAACAACAACAACAATAACACCACAACCGTGAGAAGAAGAAGAGGCGCGGCGACAGTGGCATAGGCAGGGGAGCAAGAAGAAGAAGAGGAAGATGCGGTGTATGTGGGTCTTCGCGCGAAGAAAACGAAGAAGTGGCGCGATGGCGGCGGCAACAGCTCAAATGAGGAAAGAAGAAGAAGAAGAGGAAGAGGCGGTGGTGGTGGCGCGAGTAACAACTGCAGCAACATGGTGACAGTGATGGTGGACAGAGAGAAGAAGTTAGGATTAGGATTTCATCCTTTAGCTCATGTACTCTCATATAAGCTCCCAAACCTTATGTACTCCTTGTATTTTTTCTATATATATATAAAGATAATATTAGATGTATCATTGTACACACATATATAAATAATTTATTAGTAACACGGAAAAATGTAAATATTAGTACAGAAAAATGTAAATTTCTATGCTAATAATCACATTTTTCTGCATCGTTAAATGGTGTGTACATGTGTGTACAATGGTACATATAGATTTATTCTATATGCAATTATCAAACACATGAAATAACAGTCTACTAAGACCCTAATTTTTTTTTTATTTATTTTATTGATAAGATAATAAACAAAGTTTAATAACATGCATGTTACCTTGGAACCAAATCTGAGATGTGAGAATCTAACTTTAGAGATAGTGCACATTATTATTTAAACTCAACTGAGATCTATTAAATCTAAGCAAATCTATATATTGATTCAAAAAATAATATAAAAATAATTGTTAAATATATACACGACTTCCATGACCAATTCCTATTTTATATGAATAATAGTGTAATTATTATTACATTTCATTTCATTCTTTGTTATACTTACGATAATGGAAATTAAACTATCTTAACAATCAATGTTATTACTTGTTTTGGACTTCAGTCATTTTGTTCCGTCATGGTATACAATTTGGCTGGAGAAGAACGTAAAGATAAATACTGCAATATTAATATTATTTGTGTGATAATATTAGGAAGACAATAATCAAAATAATTTTATCCATAATTATGCATATATTTATTTCATTTTAAATTGCACAATTATTTTAACAGTAATTAATCAATAATAAATAAGATCATTTAGGATTTGGCTTATCTTGTATTGTCTCTCTCAAACATTATTGTCTTTATTATGGGGAAATTTAATTAGGTAAATGTGTTTGATTTATTTTAACAATGTTACTATGTTAGGTATATATATAAAATAAATTAAATCAGCCATATGTATAAAATGTATTCATGTATAAAATATACATTGAAAATAATTTTAAATTAAATAATATTGTATATGTATATATATGAATACATATAGTAATTAATTAAAGAGTAATATTAGATAAATCATTGTACACATGTATACAATATTTAGTAACACGGAAAAATATAAATATTAGCACAGAAAAATATAAATTTATGTGCTAATGTTTACATTTTTCTATGTTGCTAAATGGTGTGTACAATGGTACACATAGATTTATTCTTAATTAAATACCTAACTTTTAGCGTCAAATAAATAACATTTTTGGATTTTTTTCTAGAGTGATACGCATGAGCATAAATAACAAGAACTTTAACTGAACTTTTTGAATCGTATTATACATGATGGAAATGCAAGTTTTATCGTTTATACAATATTTGAATTAACGATACATACATGAGCATTTATTGTGATAAAATCCATGCTTTTACTAAAAAAAATATTACTATCTATAATAAAGAGAAAACTCAAAGGACTAATAATAATTTTAATTTATATAAACCATTATTTTTTGTTAGTAGTCTAACACCTTTGATTTGGTAGGCCAACATTATACTTTTAACTAATACTTTTAAATATTATTTACTAACTAAGACATACAAAATTTTGGCCAAAATATGAAGCAGTAGTGTGACTAAAAGAGCACTCTTTATTGAGTTTGGAAACTATGATAATGAATTTTCACAACTGCTAAAAAGATGTTCTATGTCCATTATGAACGTGACGATGATGTTGATCTCGAAAAGCAAAATGTTATATTTCCAGGTTCCTATGTTTATGGTCTTGCATTGGGTTACCAGCTTGTCTTCTTTTCATGCTCTTTCTCTACATTATATATATATATATATAGTTTGTTTAAGATATGCACATCTATCACATTTTTATGAAGTAAAATGTTTAGTTTTATCTAAACGGAAATTAATTAATTTACATTTTATTGAATAGCACCTATTATTAAAAAGATGCTAGAATCAAATATAGGATTTGATATGTGGGAAGAAGATCGACAAATCACCAAGTCAAAAGGGTGGATGAGATGGAAGGTGGATAATGAGTGAAATACAGCAGAGGAAGACCTAAGATCATCCATGAAGTGATTAAACGAGATCTACTACATGTAAACAACCTCTTTATATACATGATACATGATAGAGCTTCATATATGGTGCCGTTTGATCCATGTAATCGACCCCACCTAATAGGACAAGACTTTGTTGTTGTTATTGTTTTATATGATAATAATTAATTAGAAAACTATTAGAGATATAATTATTCTTATTTTTTTTTATCTATTTAAATCTTTTGGATTATTGGAAACTCAATCTTTGTTATTTGCATCTAGAAAGAAAAAAAAAATTAGAATCCGACAAACTAAACAAAAAAAAAAAGCCTACATATATACAAAATCATGTGCTTCAAGTCTGAAAAAAAAAAAAGAACTCACAGATAGTGACAAAACTTATGGTTAGAAATATAACTATATTTAGTACCCTCGTAATAATATTTCACTTATCCATCTTTCTTTGTCACTACAGAGATGAATGTGTACCACTATAGTGGAATCATTTATTGTCACTACAAAGTTTTAACTTTTTAATCCTTACAACAAAAATAATAGCAATTCGATCTTATTGAGGATTAATGATAAACTAAGTTAGTTTATAAATAACAACGGATATTTTAACTGACTTTTTCTACAAATTATACATATGGCATTCAAATTTAATTAATTCACATCTACATCGATAACAACAAAAAATAATACCAACAATATTCATAAGAAAAAAAATTTGACAATTAATAGTATAGGAAGCATTTCCCATGTGACATTTGAGATTCCTTTAACATCATGTGACATTAACTACCTCCGTTAAGATTTGTATCTATTATAATTAATGGGTATGATTTTACTGGCTGTGTTATTATGGAATCACATCCTTAGACCCTATCATGGGACAGTAATCGTTCATTAGCGGTAAAAGGTTCTACTTTTTTAAGTTGGTCTTTATGGAAGGCAACTTAATTGGCTTGCTTGAAGCCGCTAACCTATTAAGCCGGATTTTGGGCTTGCTTGTTTCCATCTTTGAGAATCCAACGTGGACTGATAATTCTAATGGACTTTTTTACTGTCTTTGAGAAAGAAAAAAAAGAAGCCTCCCAATTTCATGAACTGCATATCAACCTGAACCCAGTTAAACGATGAAATAAAAAATGTTATGAAAAAATTGGCCCACACCAGTTAGGGTTCCATTCTTTTGTATCTGTTGTGGTGCCTATTTCAACCTATTTTGACGGCGATTGTGGGAGTCTTAGATATTCACTGTTTGGTGAGCACAAAGCCATGTCTTCCGGCAGCTCCATGTACACAAGAAATAATGTATCCTCCACGAGGCGTCCATTGTTGTGTTTTCATGGGAGGAAACCTGTTTTGCGCATTTCGTTAACGAAGGATAACCCAGGAAGGAGATTTTGGGGCTGCGTTTATTACAATGTAACTTTCCTCATAACTACTATTTTGAATATATTTTTTTGGGTATTACGTTTAATTATTCTTTATCTTCAATATGTGAATGCATGTGTTACTGTGCCGATTTTTGTGATGTTTTAGGTGCAACAAGAATGTTCATTTTTCCGGTGGGCAGACCCTGACTCAGAGTACTTCGCTATTGAGTTAGGAAAGATGAAGAAGGTGATTGAGACGCTGAAGTTGCGTGCTGTTGTTGCTGAACGACACCTTACTCTTTCGGTTGTTCTTGAAATGATTGGATGGATTCTTGTTATTTTCCTTTGGTTACATTTTAGTGGTTCTTGTTCGTGTTAGTTGTAATAGCTTGTGTTTCTGTGTCTGCTAAGATAGTGTTTTGTTGTGGTGTTAACTTGATTTATTTGTACTATGTCATTTTCTAGCAAATCGCTATGCACACTGTTCGTAAGTATGATTTGTTAGGGACCACCACATGTTTTTAGGGAAGCAAAGACTTTAGCTTGTTTACCCACGCTGTTGTTGGGATAAATTGTGAGTAGTTTGTGTGCTTTGCTAAAAATGCAGAAATTTGGATATTATTTTGAATTCCTCCAAAATAGTTAGTAGCTTGCTTTCCCACCAGTTGAGCCTTGCTCTAGAGAATTGCTTTAAAATTCCTTTTATGTTGGTAAAGTAATGCTCTATCTTGCCACCTTCCATGTTGATTGTTATTTATTTCATTAATTCTTTGGTTACAAATTGGCATCTTTAGATTGGTTTTATTGTTAATGATATTTGAATTTTATAAAAAAATTTCCCATAACACTTACACTAACATGCATCATTCTTTTCGCAACTCGTGGATGACACAATTGATTGATAACTAAAGTGAAGTGTAATATGTCAACCAATCAATTCTTGCTTCATTTTAATTATCCCTGCCACCAGCGGTGACAAGCTGCTAACTATTTTCTGGTAAAGTTTTGTGCATATTGCATTCAAATTTGATCTTACACCATATATATGTAATTTTTATTTCATTTGAGTACTAGACAAGTTCACCTTAATTGTGAAAAATATGTTTTCGCAATAAATTTAAATGCCAAAATACAATTCGTTTGTTAACAACGTTACATGCAAGCAAGATAATAAAGCTAAAATATTCGCAAAACATGTGTTTTTTTTAATAAAATTAAAAGTAACGACACAAGTGTTCTGATAAGCAAAATTAGCGTAGTAGCAACCCAGAATAATCATAGTAGTTCACCCCTGTCTTAGAACAAAATTGTGGGTGTTTTTTGTTGTCCCGTTGCCTTTCGTTTATACTGCCGCGGATTAACTTTTGCCTTCGCCTTGTGAACCATCTTATCCCATGCTTTCATTGCTCTTTTCATTATCTCCTCTGCAATGGATTGTGTTTTCCTAGTACCAGTTCTAGCCCCAGGGTCATTTTAGTCTTGTCCGTTAACTGACATAAGAAATTGGTAGTAGCAGACTGCCATAAGATACCCTATTCTGTAAGATTTTTTTCAAAATAAAAAGCTCATTTCTTATTCTCAATAACGTAGGTGGACTTATTTCTCTTATTTTTTTCTCTAAACGGTTATAACTATTTTTTTGGTTACCTCCATGACGTTGTTGTCCCACATATACGAGTTCTGCATCCATTATACCGCCCAAACTCCATCGTCGTTGCTGTTGATGTGTCCACATTTTAGTATCGCATCCAATTGTCGAAACGTGAAACATGCATTAAAAGATACAGATGTTTTAAGTATTTGTAAATTCATAACTTCCGTCAATGAAAATGATAACTGTTTCTAGTTATGAAGTAAACTTACGATCCCTCTTCTTGTTGTGGTACATCTGTTTCTTGAAACCTGAATCCTGATATGTTTGGCTTTGTTGTGTATAAATGCATGAAGAATCTACCATCTCCGAGAATTTTTTCAAGGAAATCGACCTAAGTCAGAGCAGAGCCACTCATTATTAATAACTATCCATAACTATTCACTTTAGAAAAAAATGGTATAGTGCCTGGGTAAAAACTAAAAATACAAACATTAAAAGTATCTATAGATAAGTTGCATACCACTTGTTTAAGTTGTTCTATCCTTTTGAGGACTTTCAATGGAATCTTTCCCGGAGTCAACGTATGTCATTATTTGAAGTGAGGTGTTGATGATTAGCAGAAACCAGTGTTCATTCCTCACCATTGGGACATATACCTGCAACTTTCAATATCTGTGAGACTATGTCCGGATAACATTCGTTGATTCTGATGTAATGAATTGATGTCATTTGCATACCTTTTCAACATCCTGGTATTCACCCATGTACCTGTCTCGTAAGTGGACCATCTTTCGGGAATTAACTTTGTCAGGTGAAAGGGCCATTCGCTTCATAACGAGATTGAAAAACAATGAGCACTGACATAACTTTTTAATAAGGCATACATACATCTAGAGTGAGTATAGCATCAATACCGAAAAGATCGTAGGCAAGAACCATCGTAATGTATCCTTCTCGTGAGATAGGTTCCCAGCAACAAGGTCAATTACCTATGGTATTTAATCAGCAGGGTTAGTTCAAATGCAAATCATGCTGAAAGCTACATAATTTAATATTACAAAATGTTCCAAACTTAATTGGTTTGACTTACATCTTCCTTAATCACTTCCTAGACACCAAGCTATGCAAATTTCCTCTAGATCCAAAGCAAGCACTATCGGAGACCAGTAGTTCACTGCGGAGCATAACATTTATGCCAAAAAACGATAATTAGACACTGGATTTAGAAGCAACACCATACGAGGAACACAATCATGAATTAGTTTTGATGATGTAACTAAGGATTCAATTTTAGTTACATGAACCGTTGGCATATTTTTCAATAATGTGGGACCTATAACTCCTAACTGACCACTCACATGATTCACAACTAATAACATAAATGAGTCGCTGGTAATAATTAAAATTAATGGGAACTTAAAACTACAATGTTTATCCAAATAAGTAATCAAGCTACGTTTGTGCACGATCCCACAATCTAAATTTCATTATTTTAAAAGGATCACGATCTACTCCCTATTTCGTAAGCATTTGAAAATCAGACACATTCATATGCAAACTTGAAATATGTGGATTACTGCTTATACATGCAAATAGATAATACATATATATTTGTTTAAAACATGTGACTTACTGCTTATCCATGTTTTCGCTTAGTATGTAAACGGCGACAGCAAGTTCTGCTCCGCAATATACCATTCCGCTTTGAGGTCTCCATTTCAGGTTGAAGCACTGAGTACAAATAAACAAAGTCTAGTTCATAAATATTTTATACGAGTTACACATTACAAGTAGCAACAAAAAATAAGCATGTAGATTTTGAATGTAGCGTTAGAGTACTGTTCGATACATACCCATGGTGTTTCACAACCAACAAAATTTTTGTTGTGAGTTCTGTAAGTGAAGGGCGAGCCGAGTTCTTGCTACTCCACATCACTCCAGTCTTTAGATCCATCATCGTCGCTTTTAAATTCCAGCTTTATCTGTTGGTAAAGGATCACATGAATTACTGAAATATTAGCGTTTCATTCAAATTTCTGGCACAATTTTTTATGTAGATATTGGTTATGGGAAGCAGTGGATGATTACGTTAAGTTTTCTATTATTGTGGTAGACCATGATATCGCCTCCACCATCGGTAGTTTGACTGCATGCTACCAATTTTTCCATTAATCCCTCTGATCCACCTACCGATCCTGTTCGGGATAGGATTCTTTCCAAGGTCCTGCCATGTGCTTTAGAAGTATCCATCAGCTTCCCGATCTATTCACCTTGTTGAGAAAGTTGCCGCCTAGTTCGTTTATGATCCTTGGAAATGATCTATAATGTCCACGTACCATTCACAGAACATTATTGGTGAGTAAGTTGGTGTACATAACATGTCTACATCTTTGATGAAATGATATCAATATACGCACTATGACGTAGTCATACCTATTTCAGATCTTCTAACATGCTAAGTACCAAGTTTCCTGGTTTCCCGAGCTCATTGCAGCTTACCATCGGCTCACTTAAGGACATAAAAACAAAGAAGTATATTCAATATTTAACAGAAACTTATTTCATTGTTATAGTAAACTAAGAGAATGCATCATGAAACGCTCCATGGTACCTATGTGAAGATTCAGAGTCGACTAGTATCACAGGGTTCTCCGCATTGACGTTGTTGTCTGCAGCATTGTGTGGGCTATTACTCATGTTGACAATTGCCTTCGTTGTTTTCCGGTGATCAACTATCAATGGTTTTAGGATTAAGGCTGATGACCTTTACACTAAGTGGCTCACCTACTATATAATTACCTATTTGTTAATTATATTTCCTTAATCTACCCCTATTTAACGACACCGTAAAAACTATTCTAATAGGGGCATAATGGTACATTTAATCAACCAAATATTAGCTAAAGTAGAAGTGCATTCGCGAATTAATGGAGTAAAAAACACACCCTAAAAAGTCACAAACATTTTCAGAAAATTTAAAAAAAATAAAAAATCCTAAAAACTACTTAATGGTGGGCATTAACGAATAAAAACACATAAACAATGGATAACTTTGAAAATCTTACAATCAATTATTAAAATAAAGAGTTAAATGTACTCTTAGAGAGGATAAAATACGATCTCTAATTACCTATGTATTTTGACGAGTAAGTTGGCCTCCATAACCACATGAGCTTCAAGATTCCTAAAAGTCCATAAAATGCCTCTATTTGGATAGATCTTGACTGGGTTTTGCTTGATGCCTACTTTCTGGTGAGATCCGTACACTTCCCAGGGAGTCATTGCTAGATATCCCATAGAGATTTTTCCGTCTTCTTCCCAGCTTTAGGGGTTTCTGATTGGCACCCGAGATATCCGAAATAGTGCCTGTATTCGTTTAATGGGGCCAGAAAGGAGTAGTCCATGAAAGCTAGAAATAAAATGGTTCTATTGGCATATGGGCCATGGTGGCCCTCTAGTCAATGGCGGCTAGATTTATATTGGTACTGTTTTTCTATGGGGCTTTGTATCAAATGAAATGTGTTCATTAAATAACCTTGTTGTTCTTTAGTTTTTTATTCACTATCTAAACACATGCATAATAGGTGCCTAACGTTTAATAGATTAAAAATATGAGAAAAAACTAAATAAGCAAATTTCAAACTTATGGATGTAATGTAAATTTAAGAAATTACTTGAAACTATTTGTTAAATTATTTTAATATAATTACAAATATAATTTTGAAAAGGTGAATTATATTTAGGTTACGAGAAAGTTTTTATTTATTGTATTATTTTTAATGAAGTTAGCCATTTTTAACATAATCTGTTAACATATTTAGTATTTAGGGTTTAGGTTTTTCGGCTTAGTGCTTAGGGTTTATGGCTTAGTACTTAGGGTTTATGGTTTAGGGTTTAGGACGGTTTATAGTTTACGGTTAAGGGTTTAGGGTTTAGGTTTTAGGGCTTAGTATTTAGGGTTTATGGCTTAGTAGTTATGCTTTAGGGTTTAGGGTTCGTACGGTTTATAGTTTAAGGTTTAGGGTTTAGGGTTTTTGGCTTTGTGTTAGGGTTTATGGTTTAGAGTTTAGGTGTGCAATACCTAACCATCCAGTAAAGGGTTTAGGGTTTGGGGTTTAGGGTTTAGGTTTAAGGGTTTATTGCTTAGTGATTGGGGTTTATGGTTTAGGGTTTGAAATACCTAACCATCCAATGAACGGTTGAGGGTTTAGGGTTTTTGGCTTAGTGATTAGGGTTTACGGTTTAGTTCGTACGGGTTTAGGGTTTTTGGCTTAGTATTTAGGGTATAGAATTTACGGTTTAGGTTTTAGGTTTAGGGTTTATGACTTTGTGCTTAGGGTCAATGGTCGAGGGTTTAGGGTTTGCAATACCTAACCTTCCAATGAATGGTTTAGTGTTTACAGTTATGGTTTAGTGCTTAGGGTTTAGGGTTTAGTTCGTACGGTTAAGGGTTTAGGGGTTATGGTTTGCCATACCTAACTATCTAATGAAGAGTTTAGGGTTCATGGTTGGTTCAATGGTCTAGGGTGTAGGGTTTGCATTTTATGGTTTATTGCTAAGGGTTTAGGGTTTAGTTCGTACGGTTAAGGGTTTAGGGTTTAGAGTTTGGAATACCTAACCATCTAATGAAGAGTTTAGGGTTCATGATTTGTAATACCCAGCTATAGATTCGGCCGTAAGATGTATTATGGATTACTAAATTTGTAATTGTGAAGGAAATAGTTTCAAAATGTTGATGCATGTTAATTTTATGTCAATGTTAAAAAAATTTAAAATAAACTTATACTAAATTAAACATCAACGTTCATGTGATTGATGTTGTTTTAGCTAGCCAAGAATTTTGGCTAAGGAATAGATGATTAAAATCAAATTGTGTAAATAATAATTTAATAAAGTTGAAAATAATTAAAATGATACAATTTTCCTTTTTTTTTTTTTATAAAAAATTGAAAAATAAAGAATACAGATGAAAGGTTTCATATTAGTGAGCCAAAGTTTTTTGTTGGCTTTGAAGGCTTGTAAAAAATGTAATTATTAGGTCATTGGGTAGGGTGTATGAAAGAAGTCGACCTATTGCACAGGTCACGGTGTAATATTGTATCAAACAATTAAAAAAGAGCAATTATGATTTTAGATACAAGCGAAAGCATGCAAGCCAATGCTACTCAATGTTCCTACTCATTATGGTTATGGATACTTCATGTTTCAATGTAACAATTTGTGTTCCCCATATGAGCAGGCCCCTACGTTAGCATTTAATTTAATTTTGTTAGTGGGATCTTCTATAATTATATGTGCTCAACTTCATGAAAATTACTAGATGAAGAAGAAATTACATTAGAAATCAACGGTTGTGATTTGTTTCCTAAATGGCTATTATCGCAATTAATATTCCTGTCTTTTTAAATAAACATAATCAATTACGACGTATAATCACAAGGACCACTATTTGTTCATTTTTTTAAAAATATATAATGAAAATTAAAAGCTACATGGGAACGTACGGTGGATAGTTAATGAAGTTGCCTTTCAGAGGTGTGTCTAACTGGCCCACCAGAGATGCCTAGCCAGAATGCTTATATAACAAACTCCTCCTAATGCCTCTATTTTCAATTTTTGGCAAACCATTGAACAAGTATTTTTTGGTTAACAAACTGGTATGGACGACCAGAACGGAGATTCCCATCTATCCGAAGAGCTGTTGTACCTCCTTGGGTAAGCCTCTAATGACCTAGAATGCTAAGCATCATGCTCAATTTCTTAAATTGTTTCATACTATGTGGCTAACTAGTGTTTGGGACCATGTGTATAGGATGGGAACCGACTTTTCAATAGAGTCACTTTTTTCAAAGCCGACGCCAACTGCACAACAAGGATCTCAGGAAGATAATACTCGTGTGTCGATTGCTGAAGGCCCAGGAAGTTCTAGTAATAGACATGGTAACATTAGGGAGTTACTATTTAAGTTGTTGAAGGTATTACCTCATATGTATACTTGTTTCATACAGACCGTAACATTCATCCTTTGTCACACAATTATTAATCTTAACAATATGCATCTTCTAGTTAACTTAACTACATATTTCAACATACGATGCTGATTAGATGAGTAACATAATTTTTTTGTTGTTGATCGAGAAGGTGATTCCCATGGGTCAAGGAATAGAAACATGCAAGCAGGTGGTATTGGCTTGCTAAGCTTTGTTGTTAGAGCTGATAGAGCTAACGCGAAAAATCAGGAACTAATTGAAAAGATTATGATAGTACCAACCATGCCAAATCCTTCTCATAATGCGTCGTCATCGGGTGCGGTTCCCATGCAACAGGCGGTTGAAACGGTCTTGTATGCTGGTTCCACTTCGCAACAACATCAGATTCCTCACACAGACGAGTTCGGTGACTTGGTTGTGCCAGATACACCACCGGAGGCAAACAACAGAGTCAGCAAGACATGTTTCTCGCCACTAAACATGACTTTTTCAAGCAAAGATCAACACGAAAATGGTTCTAGAAAGCCTACTAATTATTGGACTACAGGAATACCAAAGGTCACAACGCAGAGCGCGTCTAGAAACAAAAGGAGGCACCCTCTGTCCGAATCAAATAGGGTAAGCAGTATCTCTTTGTGTTGCAATAACATGCATTCTTGTTTACCAAATGTAATAATGAATTTGAGATCCCTTGTTTAATGTAGAATGATGCGGAAATAGCTAAGTAGCGTATGGGAGGGCTTCGGTTTTCCAAGGAGAGGCTTTCAATGCCATGTCATGGAAAACCACCAAAGTACCCACGCGGAGCCACACAACAGTGTATTCTACGAACAGTGCCTTGCCATCGTCGTGGTGACTCTGCTAGTCAGAAACAAAGTGTGGCATACCTTCGTTTCAACATGGGATCAATGAGGGAGAGTGCGGGAATTCAAAACACCGAAACAATGGTTCTAGAGGTTAGTTTTCCTACCTCTTACATATATACGACCTAACTCTCGACGTAAATAATCGTGGTAGTGGTAATCATTGGCAATCTCTTGGAGTCTGTTGTCACGATAGATATACTAGTTGAATGATCTACACACATGTAACAATCCATGCAGGACTTCCCCATCCTATTCAGGCCAACGGTGGATATGAGGTTGCGACGAGAGCATTGCAAGATCGCTGGATATGTATTTCAACATAATTTACAAAGAAAGTCCGAACTACTCAGGTAATATGAATTGTATTATTCATTAAACGATTTGGATAACGATAACTAAGCAATGAAGAGTGTTTGTGTAATTTGTTAATAGGCCCTACGGTGAGTGTGAGTGTCACTAGAATTTTTGTTTAAATGAGTTTATAGGCCTTTGAGTGAGTGTTTCTACAATTTTTGTTTTATTAGTTAATAGGCCCTCCATTGAGTGTTTGTAACGAAAACATAGTTATTGGGCCATCTAAAGCCCAAGTTAGTTGCTGTCACCAAAAGTAAGTCACAAAAAAAAACAAGTCTGGATTGGCTTTCTTATTGACAAACCCTAATCTATGTCTACATACATTACGCATGGAAGTAATCTTCTAGGCAGATATGGTTGAGATAAAAAGGGAGACCTTCCTAACAATGATACCCAGAAACATAATCCACCACGATGTCCGTACATCTAATTGGTGACGCTTCCATTTTTTGAAACTTAGTTTATACTTCGAATAGTCTTTGAATTGGAGCGTTAGAATCAGATTATGACGGCGGCCATCACCGTAGCATCCTACATATCGACGAGAACTGGGCTTCCCCAATAGTGGTTCCTCCCTGGAGCTTCGCAAGAAACATATTACGCGACTTGTCGGATGAGGTCATGAGAAAAGAGTATGAAAGTAGATGGATGCCAGTAACAGACGATCTCCACTGGGTAATAACTTGACGGATTGTTAAATGAAAACTAGTAAGTATTTTTCCAGTCGAAAATGTGTAACATTGACATTTTATTTTTTTCGGCAAACTGTATAATTGTTTGTTCCCTTTTTCGATGGTTATCAGTCTTGGTTCCTAATTCTAATTGACGTTGAGAATATGCGAATTTACTATTTGGATGTGTCACGGACACCAGAGACTGACGAGGCAAAGGAGAAGTAGATGAAAAAAACTGTAAGTGCCGAGTTAACCATGGGTTTTTCATGGAAGATTTCTAGTTATTGTGACTTGTATATTTTTATTAATTTGTAACTTGATAAACCAAGATGTGATGGTCATATGCAGGTTGAATTTATCTTCAAGTTATTCAGGAAACCTCGCAACATCGTCAGCTTTCCAGAAAAACCACCAGATTTAACGAAATGGGAATACTTCTTACAACTCGAGTGATTGCCCGGTGATGTTAGCAGGTAATATCGGGACCATTCACAATAATTTTTGTTTTTGGATTTCGGGATTCAATAAATACTTGGCTGAACATTGTTACTTTTCATTTCAAATTGTGGCATTTGTGGCAGATCTGAGTCAGCAATTTGGTTGTGTGGCTCATGCACAACAACTGTTTCATGACACTTTTTCAGATTCGTGGTAATGTGATGTATATAATGAGTAACACTTATTAGAAGTGGATTTGAAAAAGTCCTTTATTATTACGTGTTCGGAAAAAAAAACTATGACTCAGTTCACACTTTATGTTGCAACTATGATCAGGGAACCCCAGAATACATAAGGATGAGGGCAGCAATTGGAATTGCAAGTTTTGGCTGCAACTTATTGGGTCCAATCATCGACAGCATTGCAGAGTTACTTTGGAGGACTATCAAGAAGTAGTTTCATTTAGGATTGGAAAATATCTGTAGGATGCGTGTGCTTTTTGAACTTTAAATTTTTTGATAATATGTATTTAGTGGATAATGGGTAAATTGCGCATCCTGTAGTAGAACAATTTACACAGAATTACTTTGTCAAAGAATTCCAATGGTTTCAATTATTAATACTACCAACCATGGCTATTAGGTTCTCAATTAATGGTACTTCTTACACATTGATAATTCATGTACCTATACAATTAATAAAGAAATCTGGACTTTTTTAACTTGAGCAGCCACATTTAATAACTTTGATTAAATGAGATCTAACCTAAACCTGTTGAATAAAAACAATGGGATCGAACCGAACAAACAACCAGTTATGCAAAATAGAACCCAACTAACAAGTATCATTCAATAGAATTGATACCTGGAATTTCATCAAAGTTATCATTTGCAAAAGTACACTATTGAACAGGTACCATAATTTTAATATAGTCCCAGTCCAGCCAAAAATAATGTGTCCATTACAAAATACTGAGCTTTTCATTCACGTAATCCTACATTAGCTTACTTCACAGAGTAAGAATCTAACCCGTTTATCTGCTAGTTAAAAATAAGCTTAAACATTGTCACCAAAAATAAGAAAATCCCACTGCTTATCCAAAGTTTAAGATGGCTCAAGTCATCAAAACATCAAAATGTTAAACATTAGAACATGAGTACAATAGCTTTCCAAAATACTAGGCGTTAAAAACCTTCGGTCTTTACTAAAATGATGGTGAATAATCTTGGCTTAGATTAGTTTGCGACACACCATTTGCTTCATCAAGCGATCCGCCACGATCCTCTGAATGTGCATCATCTAACGAAGGGCTATCATGAAAACCTGTTACACCTCTTTGCTGGTTGGGAGCATGACGTTTAGTATTGTTAGGCTGCAGCACATGTACGGTATTTAATAATCAACTATCATATTCTAGTCACAAAAAGGAAGGGCAAAAAATCAAAACACCAACAGAATATGTGTTATCATAGACTCATGAAAAAACCCAAAAAAACAAAAACCTTGTTTTTAACATGCCATAAAAACTTAACTCATAAGTGATTGCATATAAGGTCTAAAAGAGGGTGCAGGAAGGAAATTAGTAACTAGTAATGTGGGGATGAACTTGTGAAATTGAAGTTGTAGCTTCACGAGACTCCGGCGTACAGTTGCCTATAAAACCAGATTTTTTCGTGCATCTCGTACGGTGATGTCCAAGCTCCCCACATGCACTGCATTTTCTTTTCTTAACACCCCTTGAACCAACTGGTTCATTTCTGCGTCCGGTACCTTTGGTTCTTACAGCTATTGGATCACATATTCTT
Source organism: Stylosanthes scabra (assembly GCA_036250425.1). Classification (NCBI taxonomy): domain Eukaryota; kingdom Viridiplantae; phylum Streptophyta; class Magnoliopsida; order Fabales; family Fabaceae; genus Stylosanthes; species Stylosanthes scabra. The sequence continues at coordinate 70,810 of JASCZI010181316.1, read as the reverse complement.
TCCGTAACATAAACAGGGTCGCCGCCTCCAACTTCAGGCGCTGCAACTCCTTGCTCGAGAATTCTGATGTCTTCCATAACCTTTGATGAGTACTTCTTATAGTCAGAGTCTTTCACAACAGCAATTACATGTACACATGGAAGGCCAAAGGACTCCAACCTCTTGCAACTGCATCGAAAAGTATCGAGTTCCTTTACGTGATCCACACTCCATGTCTTGTCTGGCCCATATACTTTTGAGTAAGGTAGACAACTTTGTCATGGTGTTCTGTCCGGTCGACAATACTAATTCTAACGCTCAGCTTCAAAGTTTCTTTGAACCTGAAGAAAATATCTCTACTGTACTCGATTGCAGCGTACTTCTCAAGTTCAGGAAATTCAGTTTGAAGAACCGGTGTTCCATAGTATGATCTGAAATCTAATTCATCCCCATTGTTTCTGAGGAAATCAACATACCTTTGGAAGTTTACAACGAATTCATGAACCCCGTACCGCCTCTCAACAAACCTATCGAGCTTCGCATGCAAAGACTACATCGAGAAGTTATTCTCAACCCAGCAAAAAAAGATCCTCGAATGTAGGCAGTAGCCCACAGCTCCTTCTTTTCATACAAATCCTTCACCCAATCAACATCGCTAACACAACACTCATCAAGCATCGCGGACCACAGCAACTCAAACTCATCCACATCCACGTCAGCAAGCATACAATTGCTAAGTAAGTAGGTAAAGCGGGGCTTGCAAATGTTACTAGTAGCATTCTTCAGAATATGCCATGCACACAGACGATGGCGAGCTTCTGGGAAGACATCCTGAATTGCTAAGCGCATTGAGCGATCACCATCAGTTATCACAGATATCGAATGTTTGCCACCCATGCATTCCATCAGTTGCTACAACACCCACACGTATGAACTATGGGACTTACAAGATACCATAGCAGCTCCGAAAACACAATTTCGGTTATGATTATTCACCCTGGAAAAGACTATCACCGGCAAGTTGTACTTGTTTTGGCCATACGTGGCATCGAATGCAAGAAAATCTTTGAATAAGGCGTAGTCCTCCTGACTAATACCGTCACTCCAGAATATGTCACACAAGTTATGCTCGGCACTAACGAGAAACCTCCAAAACAATTTCTCATTGTACACAGCACGGGACTCAAAATACTTCAACACCGCATTAACATCACTGTTTCGAGATGCTCTTTGCTGCCGAACAGCATTGTACATATCTCTCTTAGTAAAAGGTACATACTTGAATCCCCCGGCATGTGAAGCAATAGATAACTCGTAAATCTTTGGAATCGAAATACTGACCAGCCTTAGGCTATCCATGTGAGCGATGTCGACATCAGACATTCTACGATAAGAAGGCAAGTGATCGACATACTTAGGCGGGAGAAGCTCACGGTTGTGTTCCTTGATAAATCTAGACACAAACCAGCCACCGTTTTAGGACTTGGGTTTTATGCGCATCTCAGCAGCAAATCCACACCTAATGACAACCTTATGCTATCTCTTCCATTCAAGCATCTCTAACCATTTCTTCTCTCAAAAGCCCTGTCGGTTACACAAAATAGTGTATCGTATTACTTCACCCTGCTTGTACCTCACCTTCATGTCAAGCCTGATGGAAAAACCCTTTCCCCTACTATACTGCTCATAGGAACAAACAACAGCTTCAGGGCTTTCGAATTCCATCGGCATGACCTCTGCAAATGTTCGAGTGGCATCAACAGTCTCTTCTCTCCCCAAACCATAAAAAAACATCAACAACCTGGGATTGAGATCCTGAAACATGGTCCATTTGGCCAAGCTCAACCTCATCAATGCCAACATAACAAACTTAAACACATAGAGATCCATTTCATAATTCAATTTTTAAAATGAATAACTCAAAATATACATGTACATTCATATCTAATATGACATGCTCAAGTAAAAGTGCAAAAGTCGGAAATGTATAATGTCATTGTGGTATAACTAGGATTTCAATAATGCACGATTCTGCTGGTGTAAAGTGTGACCTGGTTTGAAGAAAAAAATTGAAAAACAGAGACCCACAAAATTGAAAACATATAAGTCAAATTCTACTTCAAAAGTACTTACCAGGACCTCCATGACGTTTAAATCTCCGACAACCACATCAGAGGTGGTTTTATTAGGACCCAATATATTATGCGTCTTCGAAGTTGGGGGAACATCCATCTCCAATGGACGCCATAAAAGAACAAGCCTGTGAAGACAGAAAAAAGGAATATCGATGCAGAGGACCACAACACACCACACGAAGACAATAGAGTTTCCATGCATACAAATGTACAAGATGACAAGAAATAGTAATGGGATAAGAACAAGGAAAGGCAAATGCACCAAATAAAGACACTCTGACAGCCGTTGGAGACAATAATCCATGTTCATATTTTTAGAACTGATTGCTAGGGTTTAAAACTGATAATGACAATTGGGAAAAGATTGTGTGAATTAATGGGGGAATGGGCCACTACTAATTTATCTCTTTGCCCAAGAAAAGAACCACTCAATGAACTATCCAAAAAACTCATACAACAAGCTATATTATAAAACATTACAAGATAGCTGCCCCTTAATGACATTTGAAATCAACCATGAAGGATATTTTCGGGCATTAATGGATACATAAAATGACAAAAAAAGAGAGGTTCACCGAGTGGACTGCTGAAACATTGGATAACATCGGGATAAGCTGATACATGGGAAACTTTTCCAATAGTATAAACCATATTGTTTGAATAAATTCTCACTTGAGTCTAACCATACTGTTGCAATTAGGGATGGCAAAAATCCCCACACGCACGGATACCCGTCTTAATTACCCGCGACGGGGAGGTTAACGGGGACCCGCGAAATCCCCACGGGGACGGGTATCCATCCCCATGAATAAATGGGGACAGGGATGGGGATAGAGGTACTCGCCCCATGGGTACCCGCAAAATCCCCGCGAATATTGTAATTACATATTTGTCCCTATATATATGGATAAAAGTTAGATTTTATTCATATATTAGAAACATATTTTTATTTTATTTTATATGTTTGAGATTTTATATGTATGTGAGTATTAAATTTGTATTTTAATATGTTAAATTTTATTTTATTATACTAAAATTTAATATATTTGTGTTATTTTTAATTTCTTTTGTTAAAAATTAATATCCATGGATATCTGCGGATATCCGCCAAATCCGCGGGGATTTATAAATGGGGACCCACGACGGATATGGGGCGGGGACCGGGGGCAATTTTATAAATGGGGATGGGGACGGGGGTAGTGGTACCCGCCCCCACGGATACCCATTGCCGTCCCTAGTTGCAATTGGAAAATTCAAATCATGCATAGTTGGAGAAATGATAATTGGGAGGTTAGAAGCTGGTATAATGGAGTTCATACGTGTTTAATATTTGAAAATGGAGATTTCTAGTGATCACAAGCTACCATTTGATCCTTAGAAACAAGAACGTGTGGATGATAAAGTAGAAGGAAATTGCATTCCTTTATGGAAACTAGGAGGAGTCTTGTAGTGAGTTGCCAAGGTGGGTTCTCAGGGCATAGTTAACCATACCAGACAGCATTGCGATCTTAAAGACTTGTCCGACCAAAGTTGGCAACAATCAGGTAGATGACTTTGTAGAGTATTTTCACCACCTTTTTTGGACGTTTCCTTTGTTTATTGAGGGTTTCGAGTATTGTAAGCAACTTCTTAGTGTCAATGGTACCCACTTATTTAGCAATTATGGTGCTATATTGCTTTGCTTCTGACTATTGTGCAAGACAATAACACTTACATTCTTTTGGTTCCCTTTGCACTTGTTGAAGGAGAAAATGCAAAGTCATATGCTTTTTCCCTCTCCAATCTACACCAATTTATGTGATACCTCAACAAGGAATTAATGCTTGTTATGAGTGATAGATGCAACGAGATTAGGTTGCTTTGGAGCTGAGGCACCCGAAACTAAATGGATCCCTCTTAGTACGTATATATCTAGCCTTCGGTTCTCGTCATGTTACGTTGTAGCAGACTTTGCTTTGAAGATTTAGTCTATAAATGCAAAGAAGTTTCCTATTTAATCAACCTTCACAGAGAATGAGATTAACTTTGACTGCTGGTTTAACCAACTGAAGATAAAGGATCCGGTACTGTGTGGTGGGGCTAAAAAATGGAAAAAGAGATATAAAGCACATGAAACATCAAAGCTGGGTCCTTTATAAATAGAACAAGAACAAATACTCTAGTACAATAAAGCATAATAAGAACATATACATAGCATAGTATACAAAAAGAGAACTAAAATATAAGTTGAAGTTTGGTATAATAAAGGACATGACAAAGAAAAAAAATCGAGAAGGATTCTAAGCATTGCTCCCGACAATCAAGCTTTCATAGTCCACATCGCGTTGGATGGTTTGGATTGACATCATCAATGTTGGTTTAGATTTTGACAGATCCTAGGCCCTTCTGACGCACGTTTCTTGTTAGAGTCAAGAATCATAATGGGGTTGTCATAAACGGGACAAAAAATCCCTTTTGGGACGGGAGGGGTTGAATTTCATCTTGTATACATTAAACACCTCAATCTTGTGATACACATCATGTATATAAGTTTTCCAGTTCACCTGCGAATAGGAACAACAAGCCACGACATGATTTTAAGGATAATGAAGTGCTTGAAAATAATCGCAATTATAAGTTTCACTACAAGAATTTCACCCCTAACGCTACGCTTAAAAAGTGGTGCAATTGTCCGGAAAAAAATTATGCCTTAGACAAAGGTAACACTTGTTTGGCAGGGAGTCGCTTTTCTGCGTGATTCCTATTCCAGCGTTTCCTATTCTTATAGGGGACACTTTTCGTAGCTAAGGGTGCATTTTAAGGGAAGAAAATAGGCATCGCTTCTGAAACGATGCATTGACCACCAAAGGCTACGCTTTTCGTCACTCATACCTATAAAAATAGGGGGATTTTTTTTTAGATAAGGCATCACTTCAAAAACTTAGCCACTGTATATACCTAGAGCTACTCTTTTTAAGCATTTCGTATTCTCACCCTTTTTTTAAAATATATATATATATACTTTCTTTTTCTAAAACCTAATATTTAGTAATATGATTGTATTATATAATGATGTAATTTTATGAAATTAATCAAATATTACAAAATAAAAGTAAATACATAATACCATACAATAATATTCTTTAAATAATAAAAATTATCTTTAAAAAAATATATAAATTTATAATAAGTCAAAAGAACTCATGAACATATAATCAAAATACAAGAATTCTATACATATACTAATAAACCACCATTAGTTTCTTCTATTTCTATTCTTTCTCACCCTACATCACTGGCTCGTATCTTCTTCAACCTACTTCCTTCTTCCTTATGTGCTAATTGCTTACAAATTTCTTTCAACTTAACATTTCTGACCTAAGAATTGTGCAATCCTTAGCTTTCAGCTGCTGTAGAGACACTATGATGGAGCATCATTTCTTATATGTAATGAAGAGTTAAGTGGAGCATCACTGTTAAAAAAAAAAGAGTTAAGTGAAGAAACTAGCAAAGAGCTTTTGCAAAAATGACTCAATCACTTTCTAATATTTCACAGTAAAAATGAGCAAAAATCATAATTAGCCTTATCATGAAGCATTAGTATGGAGTCCATAAATATGTAGGGATAATAGAGTAGATATAAAATAGTACTTTTAATCTTAGTTTGGGTACAAGTTCACTTCATGCAACCCACATCTTAAAGCATAGTCTAGCGTTACCAGGCCAAACCCATTTTAAACTCCAAACAATCACTATCTTGCTCCATATTCCCCAAGTCACTGGGCAAGTAAAGAACAAATGGTGCACTGTGATGCGACAAATTCTTTCAAAACAAGAAATTCATAACAATCCGACAAGTATACCGGATTAAGTAGTACCACAAAAGAGTGGGTATCGTTCCCACGAGGAAAGGTGGATTAATCAATATTTTCAATTGGTTTCTCTAATTAGATCAAGATGATTAATCAAGATTAATGCTAAACTAAAAGAAAGCAATCAAGATTATTATAGCAACAATAAATTAATAAAGAAAAGCAATCTTTCTCACAATTAATCACTATTTATGCAATGCAACAACAAAAACTAAGCAAATGTTTGAATATGGTGAGAACAAGATCAATAAGGACTTGGAGATGTTCATCAACTAAATCATAAACCGATTTTTACTATTCTTTTTCTGCAAATTATTATCAAATCACCATTCATCCTAATATAACTAAATCCTAATATCTTAGTAATCTAGTTTCTCTTTATCCTAATTAATCATCAATCTCTTGACTAATTAAACAAGAAAAGAGATAATACACATATCTTGATTTAAACCCATAACTGTAACACCCCAATATTAGCCAACCACGCCCGGGCATTACTTCAAAATATGATTATACACAATCTGGATTACTTCAAAATATGATTATACATATATTTAATCAAATGGTTCCCTACTCTTTACAACAGAACCTGCGAAGCTTAGGTTCGACTTAAGATACAAGACTTTATCTTATTCCCTAGACATACACCGCTAGTTCTCCACACAACCACAGTGGAAGACTTGAATTTGTGGAGATACTAGACTCGAAGAATCCGAAGGAACGCTTCGCCAACTTTCCAAGCTCGAACCTGTACCTGAAAAGCCTGATGATATATATGGAGTGAGAATCCCCAACCCATGGATTCTCAGTACCGATAAAGCGCCAAAACTACAATAAATAATCTAGCAGGATCACGCGAGGCAATCCTACTCGTCACTCGAGTCTTTTTTAAATTCCTCACAAACGTGACATGCAACTCTCAGCAACCCAACCCCATTTTCTACACCTACGGTAATCGCACCGCATATATACATTATTCATTACTTTCCCTTGCCGGGTGTTTATATCTCTTCCTCAATTCAGTCCCTTATTTCCTCAAATCCACATATACACGCACAAGCAGTCACACATTCTTACAAACACACAAGCACATAAATCAAATAGCAGTTACAAATAATGCAAACAACTAGGCACACCAAAGCAATGTCACACAAATGCAAATGATGCATGCCTGGCCCTATGGCTAAGATGAGCTCATCCGGTCGGTTATCACAGTCAACCCGGCCGATCCAGTATATATCTCGGACCACTATCGGACCGCGGACAACCTATCCAATGCCCTGAACGTTTACGTTCCTTTCTCATTTATATATATATCTGGGGGTTTCAGTATCATATATACCCTTATCCCTCCAAGGTGAGTCGAGACGTTAGCCCGAAGGCCCCTCATGACACACTCACCATGGGCCAAGATGTTAGCTCGAAGGCCCCTCATGAAACACCTACTACGTCCGATAGTCCGATATTTTCTAAGTCGGCCACGTTAGTTTATAAACCCGCCATATCACTTAGACTCACGTATATGTTGTCCTTTCAGAGTGTATAAGCTCTTCCTACATGAGAGGTAATCCTTCACAATGTGTGGGAGATCTTTCTTTCTCATAACATTTCTTGAAAACCAATTTCTTTACCTTTAGAATCGATTCCAAAGAGGAAGAATCAACTCTAAGGGAACTTGCACATTGAAATCACAAGTCTGGACACAAGTGAATCGATTCTGAGTGTCCCCGAATCGACTCACGGGTCACACTTAAAAACGTTTTTAAAGGTAGAATCGATTCGGATAACTCCGAGTCGATTCACTGCAACTCATTTCAAATTCATTTCGTCTCTGTTGAAATACGAATCGATTCGAAAGCCCCTAGAGTCGACTCGAAACTCATAGAAAACTTTTAACGTGGAAACACATTGCCAGAGTCGACTCGGAAGGACTAAGAGTCGATTCTAATTGAAATTATTTAGCCTCTGTCAAAATATGAATCGATTCGCAATGAATGCGAGTCGACTCGTTCTTCCCAAAACCCAGTTTCAGTTCATAAAATGGCCCAGCGAATTGACTCTGTTGCAGTCAGAATCGATTTGCTGCAGCTTAACTGCATTCTGCAGAATTTTCAAGGTTTTTCCCAAGTTCAAACACTCAAAACTCTTTACTCTCTAGGCCAAATCCAACCGTTCCAAAAACATCGTTTGAACACCAAAACACTCTTTGAAATCATTTCTTTTGGAACCATTTTTAACAATTTAAAACTGAGTTCCGGGGCACCAAAGTCCGCCCAAAAAACAGATTTCTTCAAAAACTTGAAAATCAATTCCTTTTCTTTCAAAACCTCTTCTAAAATATCTTTTTACCATTCTCCACCACACTTCATCACATATCATGCCCCAAGGGCCTTTCATTTCTCAGAATTTACCCTCTCATGCGTCAACCTATAGTTATATTATCAATCATTCTCAAATTACTTCGACACATAGCCTCAATTCATACCATCATCATACAATCATCATCATTTTCATATCATTCATCATCATCAATCATTTCATTCATCAATAATAGCACATAGCTCACATATTTCATCATCATCAATAAGCATCATTACACATTCAACCACATAGCACATACTTCATACAAATTATCAATTTTCCTAGCTTCCTTTTATTCTAGTTCAATTACCGGTTATCCTAGGTCCAACTAGCCTAGGTGTTCATACTAGAGTAAATGTTGTAGTAATGAATCTAAATCCGTACCTGGACGCCAAGCTCAATGCTCACACGCGATTTACTTCGCGCCATTGAGTATCCAAGTACACCAATATCACATCAACAGCCACTCAAGCCACACCCACTACTCACATTCATCACCAATGAAACACCTACAACACAATAACACACAACACCCAAAACCCCAAATCCATCAACCTAGACTCCAACAAAACACCAATAACGTGGGTTGGAACGTTTTACCGTGATTCTAAGCTCATGGGCTTCAAATATCATGCTCAAATGCATGGTAGATCATCACCTAAACCATGAAACTCGAAAACATACATGGTGGTTAAACTCATTTTCGAGCAGAATTTTCAAAGCTAAGAACGGAGATGAAAATTCGATACCCATACCTTGCATGTGGTATAGAATCAAAGAGGAAGTGATAAGCTTCGAGTAGCCGCAAACAGTGCGTCAATCAGAGCTCTAGTGTGAAAGTTATGGCGGTCGGAAGTTGTGTGAACCGCGAATGAATCGATTCGGAGCAACATTGAATCGACTCTCGGCCTATTTTCTCCCATTTTGAATCGATTCGGAGCACACTCGAATCAACTCTCAGCACCCTTGAATCGACTCTCAGTTGATTCTCTCTCATTTTTGTCGTGAATGAATGGAAGAAATAAGGCTGAGTTGTGTTGGCTTCCTTATATATAGCCATAACGAGTGGCGTTTCCGTAATTTCATGGTTTGGTCCGTTCCGGGTCAAATCTTTAACGAAGGTGTTCGTGTTCGTGTCCTAAATATTTTTTTGATCATTTTCATGTGCTCACATTTTATTTATTTTACTCCTGTTGACGTTAAGCCGGTACAGTCAGGTAATTTAGCGGTTCGAGTTTTGGCACAGCCCGAACTCGCTGAGTACACCTTTTCGCTTGGAAAAATCCACTGAGTCCGAATATCTCAGCGAAATTCTCAGATTTCAAGGTTTGCATGAGTATTTGGGTTATAGCTCCTAACGTAATTTTAGCGCTTAACCGATGCGATGACCAATTAATCGCGTGGTTTCGGTTAATCGAAGGTCGAGGGATTATAATAACAATCAACAAGATTCTTGGAAAGAATTAAATGTCACATATTCAATCTCATGCAAAACCTCATTTGATTATTAAAGATTCTAATGCACATCAAATCACATGCTCATCTCTGAGTTAGTAAAGAAATATGGAATGATTCTTGAATATGTTTGAATGCCTATTTTCTCAAACTCAACAATTCAAAACATGGAAGATCTAATTACTTCTCAGTACATCAAATCTTTAAAGATTAATATCTAAGAATCAAACAAAAAACAATTCAATCATTTATGTGATAAAAATACAGATTCATACATGGCACAATCTTTCAAATTATTATCTCTAATGCAATGAACAAATGTGAAAGATAATTCTTGAACATTTATGATAACCAAGATTAATGCAAAATCAAATTATATGTCACTCTATTCAATTAAACTTCAATCTTGATGTTTCATAAATTCATACATAATATGTTTAATCCCAATTCTGGATAAAGAAATCAAACAAAAATAGCAAGAATCAATTATACCTCTCGGTTGAACTTGATTCTTGAACCATTGATGAACAAGAAGAATCCTTTGAGTTTGATGAAGAACATTTAAATTTTGAATAGATTACTTGGTTATTCCATTAGCTTGATGATGAATAGAGCTCCTCCTCCTTAATCTTTATGGTGTTTAGCCACTCATGATTACGAGTAAGTCAAGGGAAATGATGAAGATTGATCTTGAATTCGTGAAACCTTATGAATCTTAGATGTATGAATGCTATGAAGATGGTTCTTGAATGTATTTGCATTCAAAGAACTTAAGAGGGAAAGAGAGAAAGAGAGAAAAGAAGTTTTGCTAAGAGAGAATGAATGAAAAAGTGATGTGTTTCATTGCCCGAGAATTGTTACAAAAAGACTAATCTATATCTAGGTGGAATCAATAATTTGCTAATGAGATCTATCAATGAAATCTAAGATGTAAAGTTGTGTCTAATTGTTGAAAATCTACCTATTTATAGATTTACATAACTTAAATGATTTACAAATTCATTTCAAATGAAATTACATTGAGTTTACAATTTACTGCAAACTGCAGCAGCACTCACGCCTATACTTCTATTCTGGCGCCTAGACTTTGTAAAATTGAGCAAAGTTTAGGCGCCTAGGCGTGTGGGGTGGCGCCTGGGCATGTAAGGTTGCTAAATTTTGGGCTTCATATCCATGCTTGGACTTCTATTTCCACGCCTAGGCGTGATTAGTTGGGAGCCTATACTTCAAGCTTGGCGCCTAGCTGTGGCAGGCACTGTTCTGGTTTCCCTGTTTTCTTTGTTTTCTTGCTCTTCAAGCTTCCTTTCTTCATTTTTCCTGAAAATAATCAACAAACTAATCAAAGTATATAATTGATTCAATTATTAACCAATTATAACCAATTTTTTATTATTTATATGATGAATTATGCATGAATTAGAAGAATAAACCCTTAATGATGCTTATGCATGACACTGTCTCAACTTTGTCATTACAGAGTACACAGGCAACCATCGATGAATCGATAATTTCACATTTCACAAGCTTACTTCTTGCATTCAACTTTTCCAATATGACAAACCATCCTAGCAACTCAACTCGAGGGGGAACTAGGCCTTTCCACAATGTCTTGGGAAAGTTATACAAGTTTGCTTCATATCCAAGATCCTTATTCTTATAAATCACTTACACGAAGGATCTGACAGAAAATTCACTCGGCTTGTCATGTTTCCATAGCAGCATATCCACTCCTTGTTGATTAATTCCATTGAGCTTAGCATCGACATAAGTTTTTGCAGTTGCTCGATTTCCCAATCCCATAGGGATCGCCTCCAATTGAGACTCCAAATCCAGTTCATCCCATTCCATACTCCACAGTCATGGATGGTACACTCCTTGTCTTCAGCAATCATGAACAGCCTAGGGAATTGAGTCTTCAGTGCACCCCTTACAACCAAGTGGGGTGCCAAAACTTGACACTTCTTCCATCCCTCACCACCACTGCATACCATGTTTAAAGATATCTAGCAGCTCCCTATTTTTACATTCTATGTTCATAATTTCATTCCAAATCCCCTATCAATTCTGTTTTTCACTCCCCATATTCTCTATCAGCCCCCCTCCCATTTTATTACAAGAGTTTATAATCTTTTTCCACAGTGGACACTCCTCCTTCTCATATTTCCACCACCTCTAAAACAACCGCATTCTTAAGTTCAATGTCACCCACTTTTAATCCCCTAAGTGTTTTGGTTTTTGTATTATATCCCAACTAACACTTGGTAACCCTCTCCTCCCACCAGCTTTCCCCCAAAAGAATTAAGATCTCATTGACACTATTTTTCTAGCTACAACCTTAGGAAGTTTTAAAAAAAAATAGGTAGGTAGATAAGTAAGTTTTTTAAAACTGATTTAATGAGCACAACTTTATCTGCTTTTGTGAGAGCCTTGCTCTTTTGTCCCTTGAGTCTCCCCTCTATTTTCCACATCACTAGCTTCCACATTTTGATTTTCTGGGAGTTGGCTCCCAATGGGATCCCCAGATACTTAATTGGCAGAACTGCTTTAGCAGAATTTAGAATTCTACACGTCGTATTTAACTCCTCCTGCTTACAGTTGATGTCAATTATTATTGTTGATTTCTGGAAATTTATTTTCAGGCTCGAGAGAGCCTAAAAAAATTCTCAACATATCTTGTAGTTCCTCACCGGTTCCATGTCACATGGGCTAAACAGTACGTGTCATTCGCATATTACAAATGACTTAGCTTGATCGCGTCTTTGCCAATTATGAGGGGCTTGATACTCCCTTTCATTGTTAGTTGATTCACCAGTCCGTTTAGAACTTCCCCCACCAACACAAACAGGAAAGGCGAAAGCGGGTCACCTTCCCTAACACCACGCTGAAGATTGAATGGCCTAGTAGGGATCATAGTAGCCCTCAACGGATTCTAATTTACCATTTTTTTTATAATCGATAGCGAAGTCTTGCGTATTTTGTAAAAACATTTAGAACAAAAACATATTTAATTTTAGAAGAAGATAAGTGGGCAATATTTTTTCCAATCGATTTGTTTGAATAATTTGTCCCAAATTTTATCATAATAAATTCATAATTTAGATCTCAAAGCTAATACTATAATTAATATTAGTCCTTATTGAAAAGATTAAAAAGAAAATTATAAAGTATTGTTTTGGTCCTAAATGTTTGACCCAAATTATAAATTAGTCTTTAATATTTTTAATCGTACTATTTTAGTCTCAAAAAGTTTTAACCATCCTATATTAATTTTAAACGAGATCAAGATTATCCTACCATAAACTTGAAATGAAAAAATAACTAAGAATGTGACATAAACATTAACTCAACACCCTGACGGTCGGTCACATACCATTGCAAAAATTAAAATAATAGCAAGAAAAACAATGAAATTAAGGTTATAAAATCTCTTCCTTTTATCTTTTCACAAATTTATATATACCTTAATTTTATAGTTTTTTTCCTTCTATTTAACTTTTTTTCCTAACGGTAATGTGGTGCCTACCACTAACTTGGAGAATTATATTTCCATCAACATCACTCTCTCCACTAATTATTGATGTCAAATTTAGAGGTAAGAATAAAATAGAGCGTTTGAAACATTTTAGGACTAAAATAATTAGATTGAAACGTTAGGGACCAATTTAGTATTTGAACCAAATGTTGGAGCTAAAATAATACTTTACATATTTGACGATAAAGTTATTTTCGCGACTACTTCCATAAAAATTTATTAAAATTAAAAGTGACCAATTTAAATATGTTTTAAATGATGAGTTTTGGAATTAAAATTAGGTGATTCTAACTCAATAATTTCAAAAAATAACTCACACTTATAAACTCTAAGAGAACGTATGTTTAATAAAAGTGGCATTTGTAATAACATGTTTACTATTTTGTAGCAATATAACAATTAATATATTCTCTGTGAGAGTTGGCCGAAGTTACACAACTCAAGGAAGATTTGTTAAGTTATAATATGCAAAATTTTATAATTTATAGAGAATTGGAGCTAAGATTTGAATAATCTCCATTGTGGATATATGTACTTTAATCATACATGCATGAATAATATAACAACAATTCGACTCCTTGAAGAACTAAAACTTGTGCAGTAAAGCTATATATATGTATATATTAAGTATTTTTATCTGGTCCTTTGGCTATTAAAGCCGAAACATATCACAATTATTTTTGGGAAGAAAAACAGGATCTGGATGGGTTTTGGAGAAGAGGAACTGCCCTAACCTATTTAGTTTTATATCTAACACAAAAAATTGATACAGTCACAGCAGATTTATTTGTGCATCCTCGCTTAGCTTACAGTCGATTATACACAGATGAATAAAATTTTAAAAAATTTATGATAGATTTATAATTTTTTTTAAAATAAGTTATAATAGATCAGAGTTATAAGTTTTTTCTAGGGGGAGGGGGAGGGGGAGGGGGGGAGAGAATATTAGGTACTTCCTTGAATAATTCCAATAACAGATTTATAAGTCCTTGACAAAAGGATAAATCTTGTTCAACATTGTAATTTTTCAAAAATTTATAAATCCGGGATTTAAAATTTTCAAGAACTTATTTGATATTTCTTTTAGGAGCTTATAAAATATCAAAAAAAAAAATATGAAGGACTTGGGTATTTTATTTTTCTTAAGAATCTATATATTAGTTTATCACAAAATTTTTAAAGGGATCTAGTTATCCTATCACTCTTATAAATACTTTTGTCTTCCTACTTTTAAAAATTAAAGTACAAAAAGTACACAATAGTTTATCTTTAAAATAAAATTAGAAAAAATTATATATCTATTTCTTTAATTCAACAAATTTGAATATTTATCATTTCTCTGTATGCAATTCAACAAATGTATGTATGTTAAAGTAAATTACATTTCCAACAACATGACTAAAAAGAATAAACTTTTTAAGGTTTTATTTTGAGAAGGTAGTTAGAGTTTGTCTCAAACTGGGGTCGTTCTCTGAATAATTTTGTTCTCCTGATTGGTTAATAATTGCATTATTGACTCTGGAATCTGAAGTAATCACTCGCCTAATTGAAATTATCTTTTTAGTTGTTGAGCCAATAATAGAGACAAGTTTACTACTGTTTAATCCTAAAATTAATATTTGGATTCTGTTTAATGAAGAGTGCTACGAAACTAATGTTAGGGAGCCAATAATTAAGTTATCACTCTAAATTTATATGAGTTATCATTCGTAACTCATATATTTAATGATTAAATTATCATTCAAAATTTATATGAATTATTATCTGTAAATCATATATAATATGTGTTAGCTTCCTATTGATCATAATACGTTACTTTTTTCTTATTAATTATCACTACAAAATTATAAAAGAAACAGTAGATAATAATTTGTTGTGTGGAGACCAATTATTCCATGAAAAGCATTTGCATTAGTCAAAACAGTATTGCTTATTTTTCATCCATGCATTCACATTTTAAGATTACAGTCATAATTTCTAACAATGATGAGAATTAAAACATTGTCCACGACAGATCATTGTCAATATATAATAAATTAATAAAATTTTAGTAAGAAAGAGAGGAAGAAAATTAAAGAAAAGTTTAAAGAGCATATTTAATATTGAATTTGCTTCAGTTTAAATCTTTTTTCCCGACAAAATTTAGATCCACAAACATACCCTAATTGAATAAGTTACAAAAATATCCTAATTGAATAAACTCTTGTGCGATGATAAGAAGTGAAAAAAGTTAGATAGACATAATTAGTTAGTTATATATAACTATAGTTTACTATTTTGATATTTTTTAAATGGATTTGTTTCTTTATTTTATATTAATTAATTATATATTACTGAGATAGATGAGTGATTTTAAATTTTACTACTAAACATATATATATATATATATAATTATGAATGTTTAGTTAAATAAAATAACTTTATTTATGATATTGTCTTTTTACTATTACTCCGAAAGAATGTTCTTGATTAAGAATTAAAATAACTAAAAGGAAAAGTGCTTGAACCTACAACAACTAAAAGAATTTATGAATAAAAAAAACCACTAAGTTGCAAGAAAAATCTTTTTAGCAGTATGAAACTAATAAGTAATGGTATTAACATAATAACATCAATAAAAAGCTCATGCGTAGTCATTATTTAACTTTCTAAAAGGGAAAAATAACATAAACTCTAATTTTTATCCCAAGAATATTGGACTTTTTTAAATAAATAAAATAAATGATATATTTATAATTACCAATATATGTCATTATGGAGAAAATTATATTTTTACATCACATTACAGATCTGATTAAGTAACAAATCTCGATATAAAAACATAACTTTTTCATTATAACATATATTAGTAAAACAATAACTTTTATTTAAATTATTTATTTGACAAAAGAATCCCAAGAAAATTATATCACTTTTCTACAGGATATATGTATATATAATAAATCAAATTAAAGACAAACTCTCTTAAATATTAAACTTGAGTACTAATTGCTTTACTCTCTGCTTACAATGAAATTACAGAAGCTCCGAAATAACAGCAAAAGAAGGAGCTCAATTTGAAATAAAGTAGCGAATGATTCAAGAATTTCGATTATGATATGTGCTCCGCCAAAACCTGTTGAAAAGGTGAAAAAAAAAAGGCACTGAAATCAATTATTAAGAATCTGATCTACTATATATATGTTAATATGGTTATATGGTTATGATTGCAGCACATACATTATCCTCCAAATCATCATTGCATGAAATTGAAAGCCCAAAAATTATTAAATTCTACAATCTTCACCGTTGGAAGAAAATAAAGAAAAGTTTCCAATTCCGATACATCACTCATCAGAAGAATAAAGAGCGTGGAATGAGAGTCAAACTCAAACACAACCCTAAAATCTAATGAAATGCAAAAGGACTTGATAACTTAAATTATTATTACCATGACATGTATATTCTTTACCGTAATAATACTTAAATAATAACTTAAAATTATCTTATTTAACTAAATATTTTTAATTTTATACCTAATATAATTTAATATTATCTAATTATTTCACTGATAATTAAAAATTTTAAAATTAAATAATCTTTGAATTAATGTTCTACTTTTTTCATTCAGTCGTACTTTTGTTGTTCTTCTTATTTCATAATTTCACTCTATGCTTCTCATACAAAGCAACTTAATTTATTCTATTATAGATGACATTAAAATAAACTAGGAGAAAAAAAGAAATAATAACATATAAATATAATATTAATTGAAACGGTGAAAAAAAAAAAACAAGGTAAAGAAGAAATTAAAGAACGAATAATTATAACATCCCTAGGGTTTAATTTTGATAAAATAGCACTCATGCATCCACGCATACTCAAATAAAGCTCAAATAAATTCATCTGGAGCTTAATATATAACATACATCTGAGTTAGCTATGTAAGACTGGCTAATTAATTTAATTTAATTTGAAGAAGAAAACAAAAAAAAGAAGAAATTAAGAAACAGAAATCATATAAACCTATGGTGGATTATTGGTAGTAGTAGTAGTATTGGAAGAAGAACAAAAAGCAGAAAGATGCGTCCAAGCATTAAGAAAATGCTCACTATTACTTGCTAATGAATTATTATTATTATTACTACTACTCATTCCCAAAAACTGCCTTGCCAAATTTTTGTTATTACTTTCTTCCATCTTCAAAGAATTCGACACCTTACTCGGCCCAACACCGCCGCTGCCTCCTCCGCCGTATCCAGAACCCTCATGATGAGTACTATTTTCAAATTGGTATAGCCCATGTGATGAAGCTTCGAAACCTGCCATGAAAGGAAATTGTTGTGTTTGTGGAACCCTCAATTGATCCAAACCTGCCGCTGATAGCAGAGAGCTGCCGCCGTTTCCTCCGCCGCCGTTCAAACCACTTCCTATGTGAAAATTTAAGTCACCTATTCCTCCGCCGTAGTTTAGGCCTAACTCTCCGCCGCCGCCAACTCCGGATGAAAAGTGATCTCCAAGTTGGTGATGATGATGCATTAATGGAGCCATGAATCTCAGCGACGGCGGCACCGGAGGGCCAAGACCGACGACTTCAGAGGCAAAGCCACCACCTGAGACGGTTGGGGCCCCGCGATCCGAGCTCGGTGGTGGTGACTTGGAGCGACTGTTGCTGGTGGTTGTTCCTTTAGTTCTCTTGTTCCTCCGACAGCCTCCACCGACGGGAACGTTCCTGAGGGCGCCGCCTCGGGTCCAGTACCGTCGGCAGGTCTTGCAGAAGTGGCGGGGTTGAGAGAGGCTGTAGTTGTTGAAGTAGCAAAACTTTGTGTTGGTAGATTCGCATCTTGGACACTTTTGTGCTGGCTCTTGCATGGGAATATTCGCCATCCTTGCCCTGTCCGCCATCGACCCAGGTCTGATGGAGCCAACAGCAGCTATATTGGATCCATGTTGCTGGGTCGATGGCGGAAGAGGTGGTGGTGGTGGGGGATGAAGAAGTTGAGAGCTTGTGCCACCTATGTTGTTCTGCTGATGATTTGGTTGCTAACCAAATAAATATCATAAAAACAAAAAAGAAAAATTAATTGTCATGAAAAGATGTGGAGGAAGCAAAGAAATCAAACATCTAGTATATTCAAGAGTTAGGGTATAAGCAAAAGTAACAAGAATATGTTTATCTTTTTCTTTTGGTGGTTTAATTATTTTTACCTTTTGGAACAACAAAGAAAGTTTTATAGAAGAAATTATAAAACCTAGTTGAAGAAACCTACCTCTTTTTTTTATTTATTTACCTGTTGCTGATGCCAATTGACTGGATCAATATATTCTGGGATGGAAGTATAAACCATTGTTCTTCTTGTTTGGAGCTTTCTGTTTTGTAAAGTTTTGAAGAGTTTTTGGAAGAGAATAGTAGTAGTTAGTGGGAATGAAGAATATCACATCAATAAGTTAGAGAGAGAGAGAGAAGTGTGTGAGTGTGTGGTTGAGATGATCATAGATGAGAAAAAGAGAGTGACAACAAAGAAAAGAAAAGAAGAGAGGGAATTGAACTGAATTGAAGGGTTAGGAGGAGATGAATGAGAAGCAAAATTAAAGGAGGGTGCTTTTGAGTATTTATATATATAATTATAATTATAGTTTGTTTGTCCATTTCCATCTACTGCCACCCCCTACTATTCCACTCTTTTTGTTTTATTATTGCTTTCTAGGGTTTTGAGAAGGCCATGTATGTTTCTTAACCCATAAGCTTTATTTTTGATTCTCTGTATAAGTATGTGCTTATTGTAAAAAAGCTATTGTTTTATTATATTATTATTAGTGCCCCTCTCTCTCTCCCTTCTCTTTTTTGCATGAGAAAAAGCAAAGTGTTGTGTGTCTCTGTCATGTTATAATAGAATATAATATGAGAAATAATATGTTTTACATAATTTTTTATGTAAATTTTTCTATAATTTTTTTATGGTATAGGAAAGATGAATTTTTATTTTTAATTTTTTTTATCAATCATTGTTTAATAACAAAATAAAAGATATAAACCAAATAAATAATAGATATAATATTTTTCATATATTCAATTTAAATTGGTCCAATAATTATATCACTACTTATTTATTTATATAAGTGTTAAAAATTTAAATCACATCTTTTATATATATATAGCCATTAATAATAAACTCTTAAATAAAACTTCAATCTACAAACTAACATGTAGAATTGAGAAATATCATCATATAAAAAAGCTGTCTGTTATAATATATATATATACACACACCAGCCTAAACATACATGGTAGCAATTTGAGGGAGAAGGGCCAAACTAACTTTAATTATGAGTTTCCTTAATACGTAAAAGTTTTTTAAAAAAAATAATTTTACATTAATTATTTTTATATAGTAAGTCATTTTACTAGCTAGGCTATAGAGTATGTCTTTCTAACATTATGATGAGAATTTATGGAGGAAGTTTTAAGTTGAATTACAGTTGCGTTGTGGTCGTGTGGCTGTTGTGATTATTTCGGGTATTATTATTGCTTTTACGATGTCCACGTGCCCAATTCTGTGAATTTTTTGTATTTTCCACTGGAATTTGAGTGCATTATATATTCATTACAATGCTTTTTTAATTTTGATGTAAGTGGTTATATTACGATCAAATAATTAACTATAAAAATATCAGCGTAATTATGACTTAAATATGTTATACAGATGAGGTAAATATTACAGTTATCACGAACTGCAAAGTATAAATACATGCATAAATTAAAGGTATGTATTTTAGAATTTATTTTCACATAAACAATGAACATTCAATGTTAAATTACTAATTGTCATCCATGGTCTTTAAAAATAAAAAAAATTATGATTATATTAAAGGATGTATTTCACTGTATTACAGTAATTTACTAATTTTAGTTATCGATACCAATTATAAATTAAATATATTATTAAAATTAATTACTAAAATTACTAAATTATTATGCGCTATAAATCATAAAAAATACATCTTATATTATAATAATTTCATTTGATGAATGAATTAAGGTAAAGAATGTGAGTTAAACATAAAGTAGGTTTCCAATATTGGTTTGTACACTAAAATAATTTTTGAGATTTTAATGGCATAAATTATGTCTTTAAAATTAGCAATAGTGTGGACACCAAAAAAATTAGCAATAGTGTGCCATATAACATTAACCAATCGTATTACACTTTAACCAATCGCAAGCACTTAATTTATGAGTTATTATTAGGAGTTCTACCATTATGAGAGCAAATAAAAAGGATTTATTTTCTCTAACTAACTTATATCACATATATACTCCAAAATAAATTTATTATAAATGCTTATTAATAATTTGTGATCCAAATAAAACACCATGCAAGAGTTTTTATTTGCTCCCAATGCTCTTAATAATTTTTTTTAATTTATACAACTTATTTGATTTCGTTTAATGATTAGCTTACTAGTTCATTTAAGTAAGTGTCAAAAATTCGAATTATGTTTTATTTATCTAATAATTTATTGGCTAATGATATATATATTCTTAAATAGAGATTAGATCCATAACAGATTAATCATCAAGCTATCATATGGTAAAATATCAAATAAAGAAAAGAAAGTACTTAATTTATGCAATAATAATAATAATAATAATAATGAATTGAAATTCAAAAGAGAAAGGTATTGAATGTATGCTTTAGTGTCCCGACCGAGTGAACCTTTTGCTGGTCAGGTCTGTTCCCTTCCCCACTCTTACTTTTCTGCATGCAAAATATTTATCTCACGCGCCACCAAATGAGAGAGAGACCTAGCAATGAAAATGCAAACTATCATCATGTATGGTGGGTTTGGAGTAGTAATATAGTTAGTTAGATTTCTAGGTAGGACCCCCCTCATCTTTAATTTGTGACTTTTTCGGAGTATGTAGTTTTGTTTGTTGTTTTTATTTTTAAATTTAATTCTTTTTTTTTTCTTTTTAAACGGATAATAGAGGTAAACTTACATGTATGCAGAGCAGTGTGCTTATTCCATAGTTTACCAAAATAAATTAAAAGAGCATTTGATGTGTTGGAAGTTAGAAAATGTGTGTTATACTGAAAATACATCAGATCTTCTTCCGAAAATTGATGACTTTTATTTAGCTTAAGTGATTTGGATATTAAGTGCTTAGCATTTGATCTGTTTTTATGGCTTGTTTCATTTTATTATTATTATTATTATTATTATTATTATTATTATTATTATTATTATTTTGTTTTAGAAATATGCAAGGTTGGGGATATTAAACAATAGGAAGGGTCAAGAGAAGTTTGAAGGGGATGCAAATGAGTTTATTAAGAACATGAGAGGAGTTGCAACAGAAGATTGATGAGAGGAATGGAATTAAGTGAAACCAGTTTTCATCAAGTAAACAGGCTTTATCCCTTGTTTTGCCATCTGCAAATCATTACAATAAGATCTCATGGAGATAATAAATTTAAGGGACAATAGACATAATCAGTTTTATCTATCTAGAGATAATTTCAAACTAGTATTAGAAATACAGAAATAATATTTGTATTACTTTTTATGAATGTAATTTTCTTTCGGTATAAAAGATTTTTGTCACTTTTTTTCCGATCATTTTTATTAATCATATAAATAATAGATATAAATAAAGAATAGTAGAATACCCTAAAACAAAGAGTATAAATATACATATAAAAGTCATATAATATTCCTATGATATTTCTTTTCTGTAGAGATAGTAACTAATTCTTGTGTACTTTATGTATGTATGAACTAAATTCTTGCTAAACAAACTATGGAATGAATGTATTATTTAAGTGACATAATATGGTTAGAGTCTCTTCAAAATAAGAATAAAAGAATGTTGGGTTTGATAAAAGTAACGAATGTAAGGGATGGGAAGATAAGAAAGCAAATTTATTTGGGCTTTGGAGTTTTAGGAATGAGTAATGTTACGGAATCAATATTAAGGGACTAATAGGGAGCCAATGAGTGTAATTAGAGAAATAATAGGTGGTAAAAGAGGAGAGAGAAAAGAAGAAAAAAGCCTATTGACCACTTATTGGCTAACAAATTATAGGCTCCATAAACTTTCTCTTTAGGAATTTGCATTACTGGGTTCGTTCATTGTATGCTCCTTGGCACTTGGGTCGTTGGGTGAGTATTCATGGTTGTTCTCTGTCTTTCCCACCAGACCATCAATCTTGCAAGCAAGGCTTTGGTTGAGTGGTTATGGCGATTTGCAATAGATGCACCCGGGTTCAAATCTTAGCGGAAACATAATGTGTGTAAGTGAATGTTTGTGATGTAATGCCTAAAATTAGAGACCGTTGTCCTATTCATCTGACAAGAGAAAAAAAAAAAAAACCATCAAATTAGGTGCATTCATGCAGCCTCCGGAGACTTAGATTCAGATGGCCGAGATGTGGACCGAGCAAGCCGTCAACCCTAACAAGAAGAAACTTTGGTACCATAATGGCCCTCCAATAGTTGGTACCCTCCCTCCATTCACTTGCAGCTATCGTGCTTTATATATATCTTTGGATCTTTGTTATAAATAATTAAATATCCTCGGATCTTGATAAGTACTAACCTATTGCATATTGCAATGCTACATGTATTCACAAAATTAGAATCTTTCTACCCAACTAAAAATTAAATTTTAAGGAAAAAATAATTATCAAAGTTATTGGTAAATGAAACCTCTCAATTATTTTCTCTTAGCTGTTTTGTCAAGTATAATATTTTACCATTCAACATCTCACATATTTTCTTAGTCTTACTTAAAGAGTGCATAGTGAAAAGTCACACTTTACAACAACAATTGTGAAAAAAGACTTAAGGATCCATTTCTACAAAATAATGCAATAACTTTCCAACCAAATAAATAAAAATTCAGTACCAGAAATTAGCCTACAAAATAATGCAATCACATCATTCACATGCTCATACTTGACAATCACTTCCATTACATCTTGTGCGCATCCAAGTAGCTTGAAACATCAGCACCAAAACACTGGTACTAAAGCTATGTTACTTTAGAACAATTATAACCACATGAATCATAATGTTCAAGTACTGTTGCAAGAGAACCATTGCATTACAATAATAATCTAAAACTTTTATGAGTAATTAATAACACACCCACATATCTCTGCCCTCATAAATAATAATTCTGTGCTTGTTTGCATTCGCAATAACTTCTACCGAAAATCAATTAACTGGGCACAAGAATGTTATAAATAATAGAAATCACTGCCTCCCATAATGCGGTGGCATGTCATTTACAGGTTGTCCTGGTGGAGGTCTTGGTCGTGCGTACTCAGCAAAAATAACCCACCCATCCAAAAACTGTGTTGCATCAGAAAACACACCAGTCGACGATATTGGAATAAGCCACATGAAAGCAATATCACAAGGCAAAAATATTTTATAAGTTATAACCAATGAAACACCAACTTTGAGAGGGCAACTCAATAGCGTGTCCAGCTTCTTATGTTATAAAATGAACTTGGTCATGAAAAGTTTCTTAAATCAGAAATCTAAATGTCGATCAAGATTCATATTTTATTATTTATAGTTGATATGTCGAACTATAAAATATGTATATGAGCTCGGCAACCCACGCATAATCTCCAGGTGAATTTATTGTAATTGTATATTATTGAAGTGTTTGTATCTTTAGTTATATTTCGTCTTGTCAGGTTAAAATACACAAACATGCAGAGCAAAATCCGAGACAATAATCTCTACCAAGAAATCAACTTGTCATGTTCCTCATGATCATGAAGGAGTAAGCATTGAGTTAAATTCAGCTTACCTTGCCATCCATGCCCTCGATGCCCTTTGCAGCATCTTCTAGAGTGGCATACTTCACAAAACCGAACCCCTTAGAGTAACCTGATACTCGGTCAGTTACCACCCTTGCTGAAAGCAGAAAAAGGGAGATAGTTATGGCTTTGTAGTAGATTCCCAAGCATACATATAATTCAACAAAGAGTAATAGTTGAAATTGAATGTTCAAATTTTCAAAGATGACGAACAAACCCTGAACAACTTCCCCAAACTTTGAAAATTCTTCTCTCAACTTCTCTGTGGTAGTACGTTTGCTAAGCCCTGAAAATTTTGCCAAACACAAAAATAACTTGGCGAACAAAACATTCCATGTGAATAAGGTTTAAATCGTACTGATGGTGTAAGTTGGAAACGATAGCTTATCCTTTGTAGTGCAATGTTCAAATATACTCTTATTAAAATAGAAGTGCAATATACAATTGTGACATCTATTTCACTTTGTATATTCGTTTTTGGCATCACCTAATCATTTATAACCATATCAACCAGTTCATTCTAATGCCCAGAAGCTTCTTTCTTAAGGATACGCTTGTTTTAAAACAGGTCTTAAAGATACACATCCATGTTTTGAGTGAAGAGTGTTGTCAGTGTTACAGTGCAATAGTGTGGCAGGTTTTACAAAGAATGCGATTAGAATAGAATCCCATAGCACCGCAGGTTTTCTTTCGCAGCCACTATTCTCCATTGCAGCTGGTCACAGAAATAATGCATGAAATCCCTTTTTTCTAAAAAAAAAAAAAGGCTAAAAGAAGGCATATTTGACTTTAATTTCTATTTTGGAAAAACTCTTTTTTTTTTTCTATTTAGATATACCCACTCTACCACTCAAAATAACCAACTCTTCCTATTCCCTCTTCATGTGCATGTTCTATATCTATCTTCCCTGCTTTTGTGAGATGCATTCTCCTGCTTCTGGTTATGTAGTAGAATATAATATGATTATATATTTCTATTTCTATTTGATTTAGTGATGTTTGATGAATGTGATTTCCTAGAAATCTTGAATGTCTCTAATCTTCTTGAAGAAAAAATATTAGTAACTTGCCCACAAGAAGTTAAAAATAAGAAAAAGCACAACCCTCTCCTAGTCACTGAACATTAAAAATTTTAGGACAAAATAATCCCTCCTCAGTGTTTGTGCTGGACTATCCTGTCATATTTATATTTTTATCAGGAACAAATTTGAATTATTTACATATCTTACCAATTAATTTCTCAAAATCCTTGGAAAATATTGAGGAGGGGCCATATTTTGCAACATTTAAAATAAGGGACAAGCTCCAGCTACTTTTGTTAGCAGCATGAATGAAAAATCAAGAGGAAACAAAACAGGCTTTTCTTTAAAATATTCTATATTGGAATGGGAACACAATCAAACAGGGGAAGGATAGTGGCATGTGAACATTACACCAACACTCAGTTAGAATTGTTTGGGACCAAAAGAATCTACTGAATTTTTACAGTTTCACAATTCACACTAGAAGGCCTTCCCCGCTAAACAATGTCTCCAAACCAATTAACTAGACAATCATTTTACTTCACAAACTCACTTAACTAGTAGCAACTCATCAACTTCGTGTCACTAATCAGCACCTAGCATGTTCGAATTAGGTAACAAACCATAATATCATATATTCATATGGGTTTAGTTGAAGGGCACTCGTTAAGGTTACACATTTAAAAAATTGAGAAGATAAAGAGGGAAACAAACCAGAGATAAAGAGGTTGGTGTTGGGTTCTGCCACGGGCCGAGCTGGCTGCGCCCCTGTAGACGGTGGCGGAATGAAAGGAAAGCTTGAAGAAGGTTTCGCCGTGTTTGTGCAGAAGAGCCGCCGCAAACCCCGAGGAGCTGCTGATGCTGCCGCCCTCATTGCCATGGCCAAGGGTTTAAGCTTAAAACCAAGGTTTTGAAATCCAAATCAGTCATCAAAGCATTCTAACTATGGGTTCACATAACTTAATCTAATGACCAACACCAAGAAAACCAATAAAAAGAACAATAAATCTAATGGCAAGAACCACTAGGCAGCGGCCATGACCAATAAGTCAATAATAATATAGCAAAAAGTTTAATAACCCCTAACACAGCAACCTGCAACAAGAACAAAGCAATAGCAAAAAAAAAAACACAGCAACCAGAAACTACAACACTATCAACCACAAAAGAGGAATCAGCAACCACCACAACACAGAAATCATAAAGAAAAAGTAAAAAACAGAGCAGGAATCAAAGAGGAGAGGACTACACGTACAAGAACTGGAACGCGAGGACGACGGGTGGAACTAGAGGCGAGCGAGCACAAGGTGAAGGCGACGGCAACGCGAAAAGGAAGATGATGGGAAGGTGGTTCAAGCTCAGGGAGAGGAAGAATGGCTCAAATGCAAACGTGACGGCTGGAAGAGAGAGGGGGCGAGGCGGCGGCTGGATAATATTTATTGCGAAGAAAACCAGAATTGATTTTTTTTTTTCCTTTTAAAGGGTAAAATTCTCAAATTGTCCCCTAAAGAATTGACAATTTATTTCTTAATAAAATTTTATTTAATAGAAGTCTTGGAGAATTATTAATAGGAATAGTATTGGAATTTAATTTCAATGCACTGAAGTTTTATACATACATTTAATAAGATAATAAGATAGTATCACATTAATAAAAAATAACTTTTTTTTCATCACCTCATAATTAGTTATCAAAATGAAATGATATGATTGCACGACTGTGTAAAACATTTTACACTATCAGTGAATCAAAATTAAACTCATAATATTGGGACTAATAATTTTTTGAACAATATCTAATCAATAAAATCTTCGAAATATTATAAATAACTAAAATAAGTGATCATCTAGATACAATTAAATGATTATTCAAACAGATGCAAGTGATCATCTAAACAAAAGTAAATGATCATCCGAAATAATTTTTATTCAAATTTAATATATATCTTCCAAGTAACAGTAAAAAAAAAAAAAGATAGTTGTGCAGTGGTGTAGTGTTGTGATGGTGGTAGTTGAACATTATGAAGAAGAAGAAGAAGAACTATGGTTGGTGCACCAACAAAACATGGGAGAATTGATTACAAAGTTAATTTCATAGTTTTCGAAGTGACACGCTTGTTACGTTATGGAAATGTTGGGAGTCCATAAAGTGATATGTACTGGAGTTTATAAATTTGGTAGATGTTGTGCTTACAGGAGTAGGCTATTAGATTTTAGATTTGAACTTCTCATCCTTTTGTCTTTGTTTATTCTTTAATTAATTTCCTTTGTACACCTTGTTTTGCCCTAAGGGATTTTGAGAACTCAGTTTCAATTATAAAAAGGCATCGTGAAGGAGGAGGAGGAGGAAGTGGTGGTGGTGGTAGTGATACGGTGCTGTGAAGAAGAAGAACAAGCGGTGGTGGTAGTGGTGCGGTGCTGTAGAAGGAATAGGAGGAGGACGTGCTGTGGTAGGTAGTGCAGCGTTGTTCGAAGAAGAAAAAGGAGGAGGATGTTGTTAGTTGTTGCTGGTTCCTATTACGTTGGCTCCCTATCACTATTTTTAATATATTGTACATCTATTATTATTACAAACCAAACCCAAACCAAGCAGTTCATTTACAACAAAAACCACTCTGGTTTTGAAGTGTTTGCTGACGCACACTGGATAATACGAGCAAAATGTAATTGTTCTCTCAAAACCATTTCAAACTCATTCTTCGTATTCATCAGGACAGAAAAAAAAAACTCCAACTCATTTTTCATAATCTTCCACAAAATCCTTCAGCTTCAATAACTTCTCCAAACCCTAAAAAACAGGAACAACTTCCCAATCGTAGAAACAGACTCATTATATTCATCAAAATCAAAACAAATGAGAATCAAAAAGTTCAGAAACAAAGGCAAAGCTTGTATTCTTCGGTTCAACTTTTTTTTTCATCGCATTAAAATATGTAATACAAAAAATTAGTCACATTCTACTTAGGTTGCATTTCCTTTTAGATATTAGCACTAGAAACCTTTCGTGTTGATTTTAGTTGGATTTAGATTATGTCTTGTGTTAGATTATGTTATTCTCTTGCTATTTTCACTATGTTTCCATTTTCTTCCTATTTGTGTTGATTTAGGTTTGATTTAGATTATATTTCGTGTTAAATTCCGTTCTTCTCTTGTTATTTTCATTGTGTGTTCAATTTCCTTTTAGTTATTAGCACTGGAGACCTATTTATGTTGATTTCAAATGGAACCGAAACTCAGTAAAACCTCAAAAATCGAAACTCAGTAAAACCTCAAAAACTAAATTCAGATTGACAAAACCGAACCATAATCTAAGTTAAAATCAAACAGGAACTCAATAAAACCTCAAACATTAATTCAGATTGCCAAAAACAAACTATAATCCGCTTTACAACATATTTTAAACAGAAAATAGCTTCTCATTAGTGACATAACTTGAGTCAATAAAAACACATCCAACTATTGAAAAAATAACTAAAAGACATAAAAAATAGTGAAAAAAGGACACAACCTAAACAATGTTAAAAGGAATAATAAAATGTAAATATCAATTTTACCTCGGATTCAAATTTCATCTTCCTTTTATTTATTGCATTTGCAATTTATTTTTCAATATTTGATCACAATCTTTTCTGTGGACAACATCTTGATCTCAAATGTGACAAACTTTGAAGATCAGTAATTTCATTAAAAAAAACCATCTTCATGTGATATGATAGTTTTTTCTTTATCTTTGGCTTTGAATTCCTACATCTCAACACTCACATTGTCATAAGTGTAATAACCACAGAATTAGTAACTCGAAATAATTAATTAATCGATTGATTAATTAAATAAAATTAAATATAATTAAAGAGGGTCCCAGATGAGATAAATAAGGGATAACTACTTTTTTAGTCATAAAGGTTTGAAGTCAAAATCAAATTGGTCGCAAACCTTTTTTCTAATCAAAATGGTCATAAAGGTTTCAATTTTTTTTAAATCACCCTTTTGACATTTTTGCCCTTTTTGACAGTGATTATTCTTGCTTGTTGCCCTGCCTTCCCAGATGCTTGCAAATAAAAACAAGCCCTTGAACAATGCAATTTTTTTTATAGTTCCAATCTCAAATAAAAATGGTCATTCTCTAATTAATTTTTACATAAATTAAAGAATCAAGGAAACACAGTATAAGGTATCAAAAACTAAATTAGATAAATTAAATTGAATTAAACAAAATAATAATAACAATAATGAGAAAGAATGTAATCAAGGATAACAAGGATATAATAATAAGAAGAGGAAAAAATTGTTCGTAAACTAAGATAGAAGAGGAAGACATTCTTCCACAAGCTGCTCCTCCTCCACCACCAGTTCTCTTCTCATATCTGGCCTTATTGAATATAATTGTGAATCCTTCTGCATCTGCTGGATCATTCACATCCCATTCACCAAACTTTGGAAATGGCTTCCCTTCTTCCTCATCATAATTCTGATGATTATCACTCTTCTTGCATTTCAAATTAAAACATACATTATTTATAAATATATCATTATCAAACACCCATTAATAATTCATTCAAGAGACACATGTTGCATTATTTGGTCATCATAATTCATTAATTTTTTGCCAATAACAATAACAGTTTTTCTTCTTCCTACACTAACAATGAAAATCCACCAATAAAAAAGAGAGTGAGAGAAACAAAACTAAGATATGAGAGAAATTGAAGAAGAAGAACTAACATATTCCATTGTTGTTGCACTTGCACCGGCACCACCCTCCAATTGTTCCAAACCCTTACCGATTCTAGGCCCTGCAGCACCACCGCCGGATTTCTTCTCCAACGTTTCAACTCTTTGCTTCTCGAACCTCCTCTTCTTGGCCTCCATCTGCCGCAAAGTCTGTAATTGCTTCCTCTTATGTCACTCCTCCTTAGTCTCTGTCGGCAGTGACAATGTCCTCATCAGCAGACATTGACAAAGAGAGAGAAGAGTGGTGGCTAGACGCGATGTTAGCGACGATGAAGACGAGGATGGACAAGACACGGCGAGGACGAGAACGACGAGGAAGAACGGTGGTGGTGGGAAGTTTTGACTTCCCACTTCTCACTTCTGAAGCTAGGGTTCCATATGAGCAAGGGGAAAAGAGGGGCTCGATCCTGTTGTTGTTTTATTTTCTTTTTTAAAATTAATGGAAGTGGCAAAATCGTAAAAATGGCAATTTTAAACACAAATAAAACTTTAAGTATCATTTTTATAAAAAAATAGTTAGTGACCATTTTGATTTTTACTTTAAACCTTTGTGACAAAAAAAGTAGTTATCCCGATAAATAATTAAGACCTCAGAATTTGGGAATTTCGCGAAAATTTTTGGATTCGGTGGATTTTTCTGAGTAGACATGGGTATGCGGTCGCTGAAGATTGCTCAGTAACCCAAATCGTTAAATTAAATGAGGGTACCGACTTGGAGGCATTGGATCCGTTGGGAAGAACATAAAATGAAAATGAAAATGTAGAAACGCTCATAAAAATATTTAAAACACGAACACAAACACTTATTTTAGAGATTTTGACCCGAAATGGACCAAATATATGAAATTATGAAATTGTCCCTCATTTAATAACTAAAGGGATGAAGCCCATTATCTTCATTTCATTCTTTCTTCCTCGAAGAGAAGAGAGAAAGTTGAGATGAGAATGGGTGAATCACCACACTCCACCAATTTCAATCGCTCATAACTTTCACATTGGAGCTTCAATTGACGTACGATTTGCGGCTACGTGAAGCTCTTCTCATCCTCTTCGATTCTATCTGAACAAAACGGTATGAATCTCCAATTTTCCCTCCCTTTCCTTAGCCTCTAACTTGTGAATTTTTAGGGTTTTATGGGTGTTATGTTTTTGTGATTCTTGTGGTTTTAGATATGTTCTAGCTTGAGTATGAGCTAAGAATCATCACCCATAATGTTGATTGAAGGTAAATGCAATCACACCCTTTATTCTAATTAATTTCATGAACCCTAGACTAAGAAAATTGGGGATTTTGTGTTATTTTGTGGTTATAGATGTTGATTGAGGCTAAGTAAAATGAAGTTAGATGAATTAAGTGAAGGGTGGAAGAGCTCTTAGAGGCAATGAGTGTGAGGATTTGGTGCTTGGATGCTCAATGGTGTGAGAGACCACACATGAGTGCATTGAGCTTGGAGTCCAGGTACGATTTAAGATTCGTGAATGTAAAATGTAATCTAGCATGATAACCTAAGCTAGTTGGACCTAGGATGAGCCTTAAAAAGGATAAAAATGAAATGAATTAGGATAAAAATTTAATGAATACAAAGTATGCTAGAATTGAATGATTAATGAATAATGATGATTAATGATGATTGATTGATGATTAATGAATGATGATTGAATGAGTGCTAAGTCTAAATATATTGCTTGATGTATGATGACAATGATGTATGAAATGATTAAATTGTTTTAAGAAAAGACTTAGTACCTATACATGAGATGGTTAATTGGTGTCCCCAAGATTGGGTAATGATTCTTTTAAAGAAAGAAATGAATGTAAGGTGTCATGGGAGTTAGGAAAAAGAATTTAGAAAATGTTTGGATGGGAAAATGAATGTTTTGGGTTTTTGAACAAAAAATGTTTTTAGGTGAACTTCAGTGAGCCGTAACTTGATGTATGTTTTAAAGAGATGAATGAAAAATATATGTTTTGAAAGCTTGTTTTAAAGTCAAATGGATGTTTTTGAAATGGATGGGTTTGGCTATGTGAGTGAAAAGATTTCGATGTTTAAAGTTTAAAGAAAATGTTTAAAACTCTGCAAATTTAATTTCTACTACAGAGAATCAACTCACCCTGCAATGAGTCAATTCACTAGACTTATAATTTCGAAGAAAATGATTTTTCAAGCCTAAAGAGTCGACTCAGCTTTCCTTTGAGTCGATTCAAACTTGATCCGTAGCGAAATTGGAAATTTTAGGTCTCAAGGAATCAATTCAACCCCTTGTGAGTCGATTCAACTAGGTTGTTTTTGAAAATGAAGATTTTCTGAGTGTGAAGAGTCGACTCTAGGGGTGTAAGAGTCGATTCATTTTTATACCGAATTGAAATAAGGTTTTCAAGGTTGCATGGAGTCGATTCATCTATGTTGGAATCGACTCAATCTTTCAAATTGAAAGGTTTTCAAGCCCTAGAGTCGACTCAAGTCATACTAGAGTCGATTCATTTATAAATAGATTTCAAAGTTTGAAGTTAAGACTCCATGGAGTCGATTCACTCTAATTTGAATCGACTCACTGGGTAGAAAACTATGCTTTCAAACATTTAAAGGTCAAGAAATGAAATCCTCTACTCCCTAGACTTAATTACATCTCATGTATAGTGTCATGCCTCGAGAGTAACTCTTTTAAGATGAAAAGTGATGGAAAACCCCAGGTTAGTCTTCTTGAGATGAATGATGAAGGTGATGTACGTGAGTCGAGGTGAGTGTGGGGAATCCTTCAAGGTTAACATCTTACTCCTTGACAATAGTGGACTCTCAGACATATAAGGTGTAAAAGGAATGCCGATGTCGTAAAAGAATGACGCTTTTTATCAAAAGGAAAACCCCAAATGATGAAGTGTTTTATAGCGTTGGGGTGTAGAAAGAACGTCATCGGGAATATACGTTTCTGAGAGTGTTTCGGTGCATGTATTGGATCGATCAGGTTGGCTACTACAACTTACGAAATGAGCTCATTAGCCATAGGGACGGGCATTCATTATATGCATTTGTGTGACACTGTTTGGTTTGCTTTGCCTGGTTTGAATTAGATGTTACTTGTTAACTGACTTGTAATGAATGTTTGTATGAATTGTATGTGTTTGTAAAACTTTGAGGTCCTCACAGTGGCATGAGAATGTTGTTATGGGTGCGATGTGGTATCCAAATGTATGATGTGGTATTAAACGTAGGGTTTAGTAAAGAGTTTAAAGGAAAGGAAAAGGAAACGTAAGGTAACTAACCCTAGAATGAAACAAAGAAAAGATGATGAGAGAAGATAAATGTAAATGTTTTAGCTTAGAAAGACAATAATAATTTCTAAGTAATAAAGAAGAGGAAAGCGCTTAAACAGATAGAAAATGATAGGGTTAAGAATAAGCAATGTAAGGAATAACGAGAAAATCCGAGTGATCGAGTAGGATCGCCTTGCGGGATCCTGCTAGCTTACCTTATACAGTTTTGACGCTTTTACCATACTGAGAATCCGTGGGTTAGGGATTCTCATCCGTATTATTCTTATGTTTTTCAGATACAGGTTCAAGTTCTGGAAAGCAGATGAAATACATGTATGTCCTCCGATGTCCAGAGGTTTCTCCAAAGGTGTTTGAGTTGTATGAACTTATGTATGTAAAATGGAGAATTTAGAAATGTTAAATGTTTTAGTACGACAATGTATATGTGATGAGAGCCGTCCTAGGCGTCACAAACAAGTTTAGTTCGGAATCCATTTTGCACAGTGAAAACAAAGAATGGATCATTGTAGAGGAATCCAAACAAGTTATGAGTGCGAGCTAAGGACGTTTCCTTTCAACAAAAAGGTGTCACAAGAGTTTGCAACCAAATTTAAAATTTTGAGTACGAGACTCGAGTCTTTCTCCCTAGGAGTTGAATCGTGGTTCAATTTTCGTTGTGAAGAGTTTTGGGGTTGCAATGGTGTGTGTGTGTAGAGAATGCTAACAAAAACTAAAGGTTGCTTAACTTGTAAGAAATAACGGTGCTTGGTCTTGAGTTGAGGTATTGTGTGTCCCTATGAACACCACTAATCCCAATTATGGATGGTTGTCACGTAAGTGATGAGGATGTTTTTGACGATAATTTCATGCTTAAAAGGATATCCTCATCAACACTTTTTCCACATAATTGCTAGTGATTCACCAAGTTTTTCCACCTCTTGCATGATTAGGTCCACAAATGATTTAATTGTTAAATTAGCTTCCAAGTACATGAATTGTTAGAATCTTCTCCCACTTGGTACCTTGATGTGTGTGTTGGTGAATTTCAGGCCCAAAGTGGAGAGAAAGAGCCCAAGGGAAGCTAAGAAGAACAAGGAAAGTAAGGAGAGTGGACAAAAAGCTAAAAAAAGCCCAATCCAGCGTTGACTGCGCGGTTGCACCCTCCAGATGGCGCGCCCGCGCCTTCCTTCCTTAATGAGGAATTTTCCGTTGGTGGCGCGCCCGCGCGACCTAGATGGTTCGCCCGCGCTACCCTATTTCGTAACGCCCAAGAGCAGGACACCGAGCGCCTGCGCGGTGGAGGTGGCGCGCCCGCGCGACGGCGGCAGAACTCACTTAAATGAAGGCTATTTTGGGGATTTCACTTTTCCGGGCCAAGGCCCATCCATTTCTCAAGCCCAATTCGACCTTTATGGGGGGGGGGGGGACAGCTGAAACACAACAAACATTCTCTCATTTCATCAATTTTAGCCTTAGAGTAGTTGTAGGAGTTTTTGGGAGAGTTCTCCATCTCTCTCATTTTCTCAAGTTTCTCTTCTTTGTTCTTCATCCCCTATGAACCCATTACCAACTAAACTCTTCTTTTAATTACTTGTTTTGTGTTCTAATTTGTGGATACTTGTTATTTCATTTTAATGCAATTCTAGTTTTTCTTCTATTTTGCTTATCTTTAGATATTGCTATTTCTAGTTTATGTTCTTGTTCATTTTATGATTCCTTTTACTCTTATGATTCTCATGCTCTTGATTGTTGATCTACTTGTTTATTTACTCCATTGATCCTCTTGTTAGTTTATTTTCCATAGTTGCTAGCATGTCTTTATTTCTTGCCTACCAAGTGTTTGATGTTTTGTTTACTATAATTATGGAGTAGTGATCTTGTGCTTTGGTCATGGTTTGAGATGTGGATGATCCTAGCTACTAATCCCTAAGGAAACGATGGGTTAATCCTTGGGTTAAGACAGATCTGTTGACGCCAGGCTTTCGCTAGTGAGAGTGAGTCCTTAATGAGGTGAACATTGAGGTTTTATCCATGTTCCCAAGATCTAGGTCCGTTGCACTAGAGTATGAGAAGTCTAGGACTTACAGAACAGTGTTAAGTTACCCATTCGACCGTTTGGTAGAGTGTGGCTTCGCGGGTTACGTGACAACCATCCATATTTGGGATTAGTGGTGTTCATTGGGACACACAATACCTCAATCCAAGGCCAAGCACCATTTTCTTTATCAGTTTCTCTCTTAAGCTCTCTTTTGATCTCTGTTCACACACACACAATTGCAACCCCTGATTTCTTAACAATCAAAGTCGATCCATGCGTTAACTCGTTGGGAGAACGACCCGAGTCCCGTACTCGGTATTTTTAACTTGGTTGCAAGCTCTTGTGACACTCTTCTTTGACGAGAACTGTCTTAGCCGGCATTCATAAACTATTTGGGTTCCCCTACAACGATTCCTTACTGTTTTCTAAAGAAAAGGGAACTCCGAATTAACCTTGTTTGCGATGCCTAGGACGACCGCTCATCAAAAGGCGCCGTTGCCGGGGAGTTAAACATGTGCGCCGGTTTTGGTTGTTGTAAATATGTAGATATGATAGTTGTAGATTTTCTTTTGTTGGTTTGCATAACTTTCTCGGTGGATGCTAGGATCTAATCCTAATCCTAACTTGCTAGACTTTGATTTAGAAATTGAAAGAACGCTTAGGCGTGCGAGGCAAGTAAGGAGGCGGATTGAGTTTGAGAATTCTTTGCATTCTCAAACTGAAAATCTAGTTGCCGAAGAAACCTCTATTGACTCTTCTCTCTCTGACTCTGAATCTGAAAATTTTTTCTCTCCTACTCACGCAGGTACTATACAAATGGCAGAACCACCAAGAGTGACCTTGCGTCAAATGGGTGAAGCCAGTGTGGCTCTTGAAAATCAACCAGTGCGATATCCTGAGCTTAATGAGAACTTTGAACTAAAGACTGGATTGATCAATCTGCTGCCCAGATTCCATGGGATGCTTGGAGAAGATCCCATAAAACACTTGAAAGATTTTGATGTTATCTGTGCCACCACCCGAAGAACTGGCGGAGACAAAGATGCCGTTAGAGCCTTCGCCTTCCCTTTCTCTTTGGAGGGATGAGCCAAAGACTGGTACCACACTCTCTCGGGCGAGATAACTGCTGAATGGTCCGCGTTCAAAAGAAAGTTTCTGGAAAAATATTTCCCACCATCAAAGACAAACTCTATCAGGAAAGAGATCTCTGGTATCACTCAGTTGCATGGGGAGACGCTGTTCGAGTATTATGAGTGTTTCCAGAAGTTGTTGACTTCATGTCCGCACCACGCTATCTCCGATCTGCTGTTGATTAACTATTTCTTTGAAGGACTTACTCCGACGGACAAGGCTATGATCGATGCATCTGCGAGATGAGCCCTCATGAACAAAACTCCGAAGGAAGCATGGGAGTTAATTGAATCAGTGGCGGACAATCATGAGTGTTTTAAGACAAGGGCTACTTCGAGTACCAGAGGCGTGTACGAAATTGCACCTTCGGAAACTATAGTGTTGGCAAAGTCCTTGGCCGACATAGCAAGCATGTTGCGGGAAATAAAGGAAAATCAACAAGCCACTCCAAAACTTTTGACCCAACCTTCTCAAAGCTCACCACTACCACAAGTTCCACCCAAACATTGCGGGGTTTGTTCTTGTAATTCACATTACACCGATGAATGCCCACAATTGCAAGAAGACAATGTCATTGCATCCTCTCACAACTACTATGATGGACCCCCACCAAACCGTCAATACCAACAACAATCCCAAGGGTGGCGTGATAACCAACAAGGGCATTGGAACTCCAACCAACAACCTCAATACCGCCAACCTCAATACCGTCAACCCTACAACAACAACAATCCACCACAAAATTTCCAAAATTCAAGATACCAACCTCCACATAGTAGGCAACCACACCCATCAAATACCAATTCCCAACCCTCTTATGAAGAAGCCTTCCGAGTTAGTCAACAAGAGAACAAGGAAATGAGAGAGGTCGCTAAAATAACAGAAGCTCAAATCTCTCACCTCACCAATTTAATGACCAAGTTTGCAAATCAAATGCTTCCAAGCACTTCAACTCCACCACCACCACCACCTAACCCAAGTCCTCTCCCTTCTCAACCTCTCCCTAATCCTAAGGGAGGAATCAATGTAGTCGAAAAAGAGAATGAGGAAAAGGAAAAGAGAAAAGCAAGAATCGAATGGTTGATAGAGCTAATTTCCAAGGCAAATGAAATGGTGGATTCCGACGATGAAGATTGGTGGGACGAGTCGGATAAATCGGATGAGGAAGACTCGGAGGATGAGGATGAGGAATGGGAAGTTGAGGAAGAAAATGAAGTGGAAGTAGAGGTTGAAAAGGAGGATGTGATAGAGGAAGTGGTTGAAAAAGAGCAAGTGAATGAAACTCTTGAGGAGGAAGACAAAATTATTGAGGAATGTGGAAAGCTTTGCTTGGCAACAATATTTGAAGGAGACAAAGTGCACAAGCCTATTCTTCCGGTTAAATGCGAAGATCCTGGACCTTGCATGGTGACATGTGAGGTGCGTGGAATCAACATTCCAGATTGCCTATGTGACCTGGGAGCTTGCGCAAGTGTGATGCCTTATGAGCTCTATTGTTTGTTAGACCTTGGACCATTGAGGTCAACAAAAGATACATTCACCACTGCTGATATGGGGATCGTTTCAATTGCGGGAATTGCAAAGGATGTTCTTGTGACATTGGAAGCTTGACAGAGCCTGCTGATTTTCATGTCATGCGAGCTACTAAACATAGCAAAGGTGGCACACCTCAAGTTCTCTTAGGGAGGCCCATTTTTCAAACCGCTGGATTTAAGCTTGACTATATCACTAATGCGTTCTCCTTCAAAGTTGGAAATGTAGAGGAGATTCACCATCCAAAAAAACCACCCGCTTTGAGCAAGAATTTCGCCCATCAAGTGCAGCTGAGTAAAGAAGACAAGGATGGGGGAAGGCAAGGTGATGAAGCCA
The DNA here is from genome assembly GCA_036250425.1 of Stylosanthes scabra. Taxonomy (NCBI): domain Eukaryota; kingdom Viridiplantae; phylum Streptophyta; class Magnoliopsida; order Fabales; family Fabaceae; genus Stylosanthes; species Stylosanthes scabra. The sequence goes on along the minus strand of JASCZI010181316.1, from coordinate 32,636 downwards.
AGGAAAGACTCAAGAAGGGTAAGGGGTTGAGGCATTCTCCCCCTCATGTGAAAAAGAAAAAGAAGGACCCTATGAAGAAGAAGGTGAAAATCCGGAAGCAAGGAGAGGAAAGTTCAAGGGAAGAAAGGGAAGAAGAGAAGGAGAAGAGGAAGCTTGAGCTAAAATGCAAAAGTGTGGAAGACTTGATTGGGAAGTTATACACCTTCAAGAAAGTTCTTCACCACAATGATGCCATGAACCACCACTTGGTGAAAGACCAATCCAAGTGTAACTAACAAAGCCATCCAAGCAACAAAGTCCAACTTAAGGACTATAAATGAAAGTGCTAGGTGGAAGACACCCTACCATGGTACAATTCTTCCAATTTATCTTTTGATAATCTTTTGTGAATACTTGTAGATAATTTTTAGTTTGATTTTTGTTTAATGAAAGATGTGTCTAAAAAGGGTGAGCACATCAATGGTTGTGTTTGTACAAAGCTATCACCCACCAAAAAAAATAAGAAAAAGGAGAAAAACAAAGAAAAAGAGCAAAACAGGGAATTGGCGCGACCGCACGACCTGAAAATGCCAAATTTTTTATCCCTAGAGCCACCGCGTGTCTGCGCCCCTCTAATGGTGCGCCCGCATGCCTCGCGTGCCCGCGTGATGGCCCCTGCACTTAAACCGAACGTGATCTCTCTCTCTCTCTCTCATTTTCACTCTCATTTTCTCTCTTCTTCCCCAAATCTCTCCACCCCAAATCTCTCATACTCACACACCAACACTCAAACTTCAATTCTTGTGTGTGATCCTCGCCTACCTCCCATTGCCAAGTAGGTTTCTCTCCCTCCTTTCTCCACTAATTTACATGCTTAAGCTAGTTAGTGTATATAATGTAGGGTAATTAGAATGGTTAGATAATTAGGTCTAGACAACTACATTGCTTGATATTAATTGATGCCATGATTGATTGAGTATTGTTGGATGTTAAAATGATTGGTTAGGGCATTGAACACTTGGTAATTTCTTCAAAACCTTGTTTCTAAAAATAGGCACACCAAGTGTTTGATGAAATTATTCAAAGAAGTTTCCAATTAAATTTTGTTCCAATCTTTCTCCAAATGATTTAATTGCTTTAAGGCAATGTTTTCCTACCATTTTGGGATCAAGATCTAATTTGGAACCATCATTTACCCTTACCAACAATCACTTCCTCCTTTTACAAAGTATAATGGCTATTACTTCTCAACCACGCTTGAACATTGATTCTTTTCTTATCTTGAAATTTTAGGATGGACCGCAAGAGGAAATCAATTGTTGCAAAAGGGAAAGGGAAGCTCGCCATGCCACCCACCTGGAAATCTCCGCGCTTGGCAGGGTTACCTCCCTTTTTGCCACCAATTTCTCCCAAGTCCGTGCTAGGGCCGAACAAGCTATTGGTACTGGCAATAGCAGCTGCAAGGGTTGAGACTCGCCCAAAGGCACAAGCAAACATCCAAGCTCCGGTTGTGGAACCACCAAAGGATGCAAAAGGGAAGAAAACCGCTAGGATCTTTGTGAAACCTCTTCGAAAGCGGTTTTCTCAGAGGATCATTGCCCGTGGTGGTCCCTCTTGGCCCAAGCCCAAAAAGGTTGAAGTAATCGACCTCATTAGCGATGAAGCGGAGGAGGCGCAAGAAAAGGAAGTCGCCGTGGAACAACCACCCTTGGTTGCCAACCAAGAGGTGCTGGAAGATGAAGATGAGGATCCGAACTATGAGGAAGAAGAAGACCCGGAGGAAAGCGTGGAGCCTGAGGAGACTCCATCATCATGGTCCTTGCTCTCATCATTCCCTGCCACTCGTGAGCTAAGACCAGGGGAGTATGGTGATCCTCACAAATGGAACTATGACGAAGATCTCGAGGCCCAGGATTTGGATTCTGCCGAAGAGGAAGAGGAGGACCGCTCCACCTCGTCCACCTCCAAAGACTAGAGACTAGACTCCACACCCCCACAGCATGAAGGTCATGCAATTTTCCAAAGAAGGGGGGAAGCTTCAGATAGTGGCGGTTTAATTCTTCAAAACTCTTAATCATTGCATATATATATATATATATATATATATATTTGCTCAAGTACATTTGTATATAACCTTCTTATCTAACTGGTAGAATATTTAGTAGGTGTAGTGTAAATTCTCTTTTAGAATTGGGTGTGTCTTGAAAAACAAATTTATTTTGTTTTTCTATTTTCCTATAGGCATAACCCAATCGGCTAAATATATTATGGATGTTTGTCTTTTGTTTAAAACTTGTTTTCTAACTATTTACACCCTCTCTCTTTGGAACCCCCATTATCATCTTTTGAAAATTTTCATTGAAGCTTGCAAGTGCACAACTTGATTGCTTTCTAAAATCATGGAAAAGGGTTAAAGAACACACAACCCCGAGATGTTTTGAGCCGAAAAAGAGGTGGTCCCACATCTTTAAAGAACCACCAAATTTCCTTCTCGTGTGTTTACTCCTTTTCTATGATTGTAATTTGTAAATTAATTGATTTTATATGTCCATCATTGTATGTATATTATATATCCGTATGATTGAGGCCTTTATTTCATGATAGCTTACTTACCAAATGACCTAACCCTTAATCATCACTCTTGTGAACCAATTTTGAGTCTTTAATCCCTTTCTTGTCTAATTAGCTCATTACAAGCCAAATAAGTGAAAAACCATGATTGTCCCTTTGGATCTTTGATTGATTGAGGATTTAATGGTGAGTCACTTTACAAGAGGAGAAAGAAAAGAGGGATTAAAGTGTAGAATGCTTTAGAAAAAGGGTAAAAAAAGGGTTTTTGCGAAAATTAGAAAAATCTTAAGGCATTTGGGGAAGTTCATGTATACATGGAAACAATTAATTAGGTGTATTTATTTGCAGAAGCTAGTAATGAAAAATGGGTGACAGGAAAGGAAAGGAAAAAAAAGGAAAAAGAAAAGAAAAAGGAAGGAAAAAACAAAAGAGGAAAAACAGAAAAAGAAAAGAAAGAATAAAAGGAAGGTAATAAATTCCTTGTCACCCAAAAGTTGCAAGAATCTTAAGCTACCAAATAAGAAAATACATACACCCTAATCCACATACGGTAGATGCATTGCATGTTCTTAAAAAATGTGAGTTTTCGGAAAACGTTGGTTGAGTGAAGAAACAAGAGAGTGCTAGGTGTCCTCCATTGAGGAAAGATCCATCTTAAGAGCTCACTTAGCCAAAACTTAAATCCTACCTTCACCTTGGTCACGTTATAACTCTAAAAAGCCCTCATGATGATGCATGTATACATACACTTGATGTTGATTGGTTAAATGAAGATTAATTTGTGAAGAACATGAATAGAAAGGAGTTGAGCGTCTTTAACCCTATACACTTGAGCGAACAGAGCGCATACACAACTAGTAAGGGTTCTAAACTTGATTTCATGATTTAGAATATTTCTTATGATGCAAGCAAGCTTGATCTTCATGAACTTAATTGCTTCTAGGGGGTAGCATTTACTTACATGCTTTTATTCATCTCTTTTTGGTGCTTAGTTAGGTAAACTTTGTTTTAATATTGCTTCATCCATAATAATTTTGTGTAGTTCTCCCCCCTTGATCTCATTGATGGGTTTGAAGAAATTTCTCTGTGATCTCCCTTGGTCATAAGCACTAGAGCATGATGACATGCTCAATTTTAAGCGTGGGGTGTTTGATGAGGAGGTTTTTGACAATAATTTCATGCTTAAAAGGATATCCTTATCAACACTTTTTCCACATAATTGCTAGTGATTGACCAAGCTTTTCCACCTCTTGCATGATTAGATCCATAAATGATTTAATTGTTAAATTAGCTTCCAAGTACATAAATTGTTAGAATCTTCTCCCACTTGGTATCTTGATGTGTGTGTTAGTGAATTTCAGGCCCAAAGTGGAGAGAAAGAGCCCAAGGGAAGCTAAGAAGAACAAGGAAAGCCAGGAGAGTGGACAAAAATCTAAAAAAAGCCCAATCCAGCGTTGATCGCGAGGCCGTACCCTCCAGATGGCGCGCCCGCGTCCTCCTTACATAATGAGAAAGTTTCTGTTGGTGCCGCGCCCGTGCGATCCAGATGGTGCGCCCGCGCCACCCTATTTCGTAACGCCCAAGACAAGGACACTGCGCGCCCGCGCGGTGGAGGCGGCGCGCCTGCACGATGGCAGCAGAACTCACTTTTCCGGGCCAGTGCCCATCCATTTCTCAAGCCCAATTCGACCTATATGGGGAGGGGGGAAAGCAGTTGAAACACAACAAGCATTCTCTCATTTCATCAATTTTAGCCTTAGAGTAGTTTTAAGAGTTTTTGGGAGAGTTCTCCATCTCTCTCATTTTCTCAAGTTTCTCTTTTTTGTTCTTCATCCCCTAGGAACCCATTACCAACCAAACTCTTTTTTTAATTACTTGTTTTGTGTTCTAATTTGTGAATACTTGTTATTTTATTTTAATGCAATTCTAGTTCTTCTTCTATTTTGCTCATCTTTACATACTGCTATTTCTAGTTTATGTTCTTGTTCATTTTATGATTCCTTGCACTTTTATGATTCTCATGGTCTTGATTGTTGATCTACTTGTTGATTTACTCTATTGATCCTCTTGTTAGTTTATTTTCCATAGTTGCTAGCATGTCTTTATTTCTTGCCTACCAAGTGTTTGATGTTTTGTTTACTATAATTATGGAGTAGTGATCTTGTGCTTTGATCATGGGTTGAGGTGTGGATGATCCTAGCTACTAATCCCTAAGGAAAGGATGGGTTAATCCTTGGGTTAAGACCGTTCTGTTGATGCCAGGCTTTCGCTAGTGAGAGTGAGTCCTTAATGAGGTGAACATGGTGGTTTTATCCATGTTCCAAAGACCTAGGTCTGTTACACTTGAGTATGAGAAGCTTGGGACTTACGGAACGGTGTTAATCTACCCACTCGACCGTTTGGTAGAGTGCGGCTTCGCGGGTTACCTGACAACCATCCATATTTGGGATTAGTGGTGTTCATGGGGACATACAATACCTCGATCCAAGGCCAAGCATCCTTTCCTTTATCAGTTTCTCTTTTAATCTCTCTTTTGATCTCTGTTCACACACACACAATTGCAACCCTTGATTTCTTAACAACCAAAGTCGACCCATGCGTGAACTCGTTGGGAGAACGACCCGAGTCCCGTACTCGATATTTTTAACTTGGTTGCAAGCTCTTGTGACACTCTTCTTTGACGAGAACCGTCTTAGCTCGCATTCATAAACTATTTGGGTTCCCCTACAACGATTCCTTACTATTTTCTAAAGAAAAGGAAACTCCGAATTAACCTTGTTTGCGACGCCTAGGACGGCCGCTCATCAGTAAGCCACGAAGCCATACTCTGTCAAGAGGTCGAGTGGGTGGAATTAACCCGTATCCCGTAAGTCCTAGGCAACTCATCTAGTGCGAAGGTCATAGGTCCTTGGAACTCGAATAATCCATCAAGTTCACCTCATTAAGGACTCAGCCATCACTAACGAAAGCCTAGTGTCAACAGAATAGTTTAACCCTGTGCTTAACCCATCCTTGTCCTTAGGGATTAGTGGCTAAGATCATCCACACCTTAACCCATGACCAAGGCATAAGAACACTACTCCATAATTATAAGAAACAAAACATTAAACACTTGGTAGGAAAGAAATAAAGACATGATTAAAACTATGGAATTAAAGCAACAAGATGATCAAGAGAGCAAATAGGCAAGATAATCAACAACTACAACTACTAGAAGCATGTAATCACAATAGATCATAAAATAGAACAAGAGATTAAACTAAACTTAGCAAGCAAGAAATATGTAAAGATGAACAATCAAGATGAGAATTCTATAGATTTATTAACAATAAAGCAAATATCCACAAAACAAAAAACAAAACAAGTAGTAAAATAAGAGTTTGGTTGGTAATGGTGATCCTAGAGATGAAGAACAATGGAAATAAACTAAGAGAAAAATGGGAGAAATGGAATTCTTCCCAAAAACTCTCTAAAAACTATCTAAAAATACTAATTGATCCTAAAGTTAGAGCGTGTCTTGTGTCTTCAGCTGTTCCCCTTCATATTAGGTCAAATTGGGCTTGGGAAAGGGCTAGGCCTTGGCCCAGAAATGTGAAATTCCCATTTTAGCCTTTATTAATTTGGAATTTGACGCTACCACGCGGCCACGCCATCTGGAGCGTGCTGGCGCACGGTCGTTGCTTGCTTCGCCATTAAGTCAGGCGATTGCGCGGACGCACGATCTGGGCCGTGCGGGCGCACGATTGCCGTTGACCTTCTTCTTCAGCCGCCTCATGGGCGCGGTCGCGGGGGTGAAAGGTGCGGGCGCACGACGTCAGTTCTCTTAACTTTTTGGCTTTCTTTCTCTTCTCCTTGCTTTCCATGTCCTTTCTTAGCTTCCTCCTTGCCCTCCTTCATCCCTTTCTCTCTGAAATTTACTAGCAAACATGTCATTGCATCCAATGGGAGAAGATTTAACAATTTATGTGTACCTTGGAAGTTAATTTGACATATTAACAAATTAGAAGCACAAATTAGCAAAAGATATAAATCTTGGTCATTCACCAGTAATTATGTGAAAAAGTATTGATGAGGGTACCCTTTTCAGCATGAATTTTATCATAAAAACCACCTCATCAATATGTACGTTTAAGTGTAATGTTTTGACCTAAGCTTCGCAGGTCTAGTGTAGAGTAAATTGAACATATGTTGCATATTAAAGAAAAAGTTTTTGTAAGTGATGAAACTCGCTTT
>JASCZI010181315.1:129220-140696 GCA_036250425.1 Stylosanthes scabra | reverse complement strand
TTTTTTACCCTCTTTGTGAGGTTGTAAAAGGGTGCTCAAGATAGATTGGTGAAATACAGAGCATTTTTTTCCTAAGCCTTCTTTACGGTAATTTTGTCTACCAATGGGTTAACTGATTAATTGTTGGTAGTGAAATGTTGTATTATTAGTTTATTACCGTACATAAAAAATTGACACATGGAAATATTAAAACTTAAAAAGGTGTTCGTTCTATTTGAATTTATAATAAACTCAGATTAAAAAAATTAAAAAAATGTAGTCAAAAGCTTCATTAACGTTTGAGGAACGCAATAATAACCTTTGAATGAAAATTTTTAACCTGGGTTGAAAATTGAGCAAATGACGTGGCTGTGGCTCTTGAGGGAGAGCTAAGGTTAATGGTGAGAGAGTAGTCATGCAATCAGTCTCAGTTTTGTTGGGAAATTTTTGTGGAGTGATCTGTCGCATTTTTTTTTGTTGGGATAGAGTTACACTTTGACTTGGAAATTTGCCATCATTTGATTGATACAGTTCCTATATTCTTCTTTTTGTTTTTTTGTTTTTGTTTTAGTTAGTTGGTAGAGTTGTATAAAAATATTGAAAAACTTTGACCACATAAAAATACCTTTGGTAAAGGAATTGTTTATTTGATTTAATTTTTTATATTAATATTTGAAGAATAAATCTATGTGTACCATTATAGATATCTGTACACAATATTTAGTAATATAGAAAAATATAAGAATTAATACAGAAAAATGCTATATTTTTCTGTGATGCTAAATAATGTGTACAGTGTGTACAATGGTACATCTAGTATTACCGATCTATTTAAAAGATATATGCATAAAACGAAGTAAAATTTGGCAAAACATGTATATAGAATCTAACTCTTTGAATTGCATAGAATAAAATAAATCCAAATATGCATCCAAAAACTCATTACTAAACTGATATTCGGTTCCAAAGTAGTAAAAAAACTGCTAAAACCAGAAATACCAAGTTAGATGGAAAAAGCAAAACAAGATAGCTCTGGCCATAACATATTTACATGCACTCAAAAGCTTATTGCATAATAACTTGACTACTTGAGTGCAATGAAGGCAAGGGCTTGCCACCAACCTCTCCTCTTAATAACCACCTTGTATGTAAGCATTCAGACGATCGAGCTCCAGTCTATACTCGCTCACCACCGCACGCGAACCACGTCTCCGATGGAAACCATGCCCATCATTCCCTTATCATTGATCACAGGAATGTGTCTGATTCTGTTATCTGGAGAAGAAAAACATAAAAAAATAAAGATGAATTAAGTTGCATTAATTGTTGTTTTCCAATAATAACTCAATTAAATGAACGAGTAAGTGACAAGAGAGTGTTGTACAATAAGTTAAATGAATCTAAATCTACAATTATTGTTTCAACCATTTCCTTAATTCATAGGCCTAAGTGCCTAACTAGAATTGGACAAATATTTTGTATTAGAGGGGTAGATGACCAAAATCTTTTGCCAAAAGTGCCAGAATGATTCATATTCATGCATGATTGTTGACTATTCTAGTTATATCATTCTTGCTTTGTAGCTTTACTTTTTCATTAGTTTTCCTCATGAAGGATCATAGAGTACCTGTCATCAGTTCCATTGCCTTTATAACTTTAGTCTCAGGTATGACTGTGATGAGCTTGTTCTGCAGCCACCGAATTACAATTTATAGATGTCGTTACACGTTTAAAACGAAAAAAACAGAGAAGGTTTTCATGGTTCTCACAATCTCTACCATCCAAATTGATCTAATGCATAAGTAGAAAATGCAAGTGCCAAAAGCAAAAGATATTCTCCTAAACAAATAAACAATAAAGGAAAACAACTTATACCTCCTCTGTCATGATATCTCCAACCTTAGTCAACTTGGATGATCTTCCCTGCACGATAATCTTCTACTTAATGATGAAGATTGACTTCGTTGTGTTATTCCTCTTGCGGGGGATCATCCCAGAAGGGTGATTTATGTGAATATCTCGCTTTTTCTCATGGGGGATTAGCCTAGATGTCGTGATTTTATTTTGATATCACGCTCTCTCTGACGGGGATTTTCTCGGAGGGTCATTTATTCTTCAGTTGTTTATCTTTGTTATGTTCATTTCTTTTTTAACACAGTAATTCTAAATTTCAAGATAATTCTCTATGCTCTTTTTTTTTAAAAAAAATTCAGAAGTATTTTCCGTATCTTCTTTGCTTTAGGCTTGTGTGCTTTGAGTGTGTGCTCTTCATATAGTTAGTTTAGATGGGAACTCAACTTCTATGAATTTTCCCTACTCTGGCCATGACTTTGACTTCCATATCCTCTTTTCGGGATGAAAATCTTCATGTATTTATCTATATGCCCCTTGTGAGGTTTTCTTGTTGTGGGACTGTTACTAATTGCTTCCCTTTTCTTCGTGGAGAAGGGATTCTGTATTTTCGCCTATGACTTTTTGTTGAACGCTTCCAAGCCGCATGTTCTTTTTATGTCTTTCTTTCCTTTGGATTTTTTGTTGCTTTATTTAGCTTTTTTGTCCATTTACTTAGACCGTTTTATTTTTATTTATGTGGCAGCTCATCCTCTGGAGGATCAGTCCAGGGTGGTGCCTCGGTGTCTGGTTCACCGTTTAGTTTAGATATATGGCAGCTCATCCTCTGAAAGGTTAGTCCAGGGTGGTGCCCTCGGCGTTTGGTTTGCTGATCATTTTGAGCCTATGGCCTCTGTTGGTGTTTGTCTCATCGCTCGTTTTGCTCTTTTGATATTTAAGATTGCTTTCTTTCAATTTGAGTCGTTCATCTTTTTCTGAAGTTAAGATTTCTTTTTATCCATCTTAAAGCTTGATCCTTGTATCTTTTCTAAGGTTGGATTCTTCTTCTTTTTTTTGAGTTGGTTCATTCAAGTTAGGCTTCTTCTTTTTCTATCTATAATGCTCCTCCTTATTTTCCTTCTTTTTTTTTTTTTGTAGCACCCGGTTTATTGGAATTAAATCGGTGTAGGAGTGGTTACCGTGAATAGATGGCATCCTAATTGTCATCTTCTGTTCTCGAAAAAAGGGGAAGAGAAGTATGCTTGATTTTGGTTTCGGGTTTCTCCTTCCTTATTAGTGCATTATTGCCTCATTGCCTGACTTATGATGGTGGCGTTTCAATTGAAACCGAAACACAATTTACAAAGACAAACTCACACTGTACTAGGAGGATTATTTTTTCTTTGATCTTTTTGCAAATTAAATTCCAAGAGAAGACTTGAAAACCACGAAGTCTCTTGTGTGAATAAAATTGATAGAACTCTAAATCAAATGCTAATAATGCTCGTGTCATCATTTTGAGCCTCTTATTTTTATATAGGGAGAAGTTATACGGAAACCACAAGAGAATATTAGCTACTTGCATCCATTAATTAGCACATGATTATTCTTATCCTAATTTGGAATAATAATTCTTTAATATATCTGAAGAGTGCTATTAATATTCTGGGAAACCAAGTAGAAATTTTGTTTTCGAAGCTTTCGGATGAAAATATGGATTACCACCACCTTTGAAATTGATTGACTGTACAAGGGGGAGGTTTAGCTATCACCTGCAATTCTCTTGCACACCTGTTTGGCTATGGTGATGTTGTTGATGATTTAGGCTGCACTATTGAATCACACAAGAAAACAAACTCCACAAAAAACAAGTAGCTTTTTTCCAAGATTTAAATCAGTTAAATACAAAAATTTTTTGGGGTTATTTTAATTTGTGCACGGTTTCTTGCTTTAATACAAGGAAACACAATAAGTCATGAGAATATATGTTATGATTGGTGCTGTCGTTATTGTGTGCTAAAGTTTGTTAATCATTATTGCAGTAGTTTAAAATTTTCTACCGCTTGTAACAAAAATACTTAGCATGTGTTATTAGTTTGAGAAGTGACTTATTATCAATTTAAATTATATTAATTAAAATAATTGAGCTTTTAAGATATCATCTGAAACTCATCGGAATTAATTCTTTCAACAATAAGAATTTGTTGCTTTTTTGTGAGTTCTTCCGCCCGTCTCACTATTTCATTCGTAATTGCGCCCTCTTGAATTTGCCTCTCTAGGAGTTCCTTCATGGCCGCCTTCACCTGCTGGATGGTTTGGTTCCTTTGGACAATTCCTTTCTCCAAGGTTGGTTGGGGTTCGCTGCTCGCCTCTCCTCCTTCATTGTTGATCGGAATCTCTTCTATCACTATTTTCTGGTAAAAAAACTTAACACTATACTTCTATCCTTCAAATGTGAGGGTCCCACAGACGGCGCCAATGTTAAGATTGAGTTACTTAACGATTGTCCAAAGGACTTTAGATGGGATGCCGAACCTCAATGATCGAAGTAAGAAGATGTGCCTTTGGGGAGTCAAGCTCTCTGGCGTTACCGAGAGCTATGACCAAGAAAGAGGTTGATGAGAGTAAGAAAAACCCTAGAAGCCCAGAATTAGGATTGTGGGATTCTAGGTCAAATATGGAGATGTAGGATTAGAGAACACGTACCTTGAGGAGTGTTGCCCCCTACTTACATAGTGTTAAGTGGTTGAGATCCTCGTGGAATTTATTGAGATTGCATCATATCTTGCCATATATGACTTGATTCCTACCTCTATGAGCCTTATTGCTTATGGCCTTATTCAAATGGATTGGGTCTCAGGGGCCGGTCCGTAACAACTACCGAGTATTCCAACAATTTCGATCTGATCTAATCTAACTGGCGGCGTTGCCGAAGAAGAAGGTGGCGCGCCGCCGGAGTAAAATAGATTTGTGCGACGCCTCTAGTTTTTCGGGAGGGATTTTATGGGTGTTATCGGGGTTTTGGGATTGTTTTTTATTTATTTATTTATTTTAAATTTTAATTTTGTGTTTATTTAATTATGTAACGTGATTTTAATTATATGAGTTTATTTTTTATAGAATGATATTTTTTGTCAATAAGATTAATAAGGAATACATGACCTTTTGACAAATAGGATTAAAAGATAAATTTAATTTTTAATTGAGTATATACATTGATATAAATATTTAATAAAAAATTTTAAAAATTAAACGCCGACGTAAATAAAGAAATCTTACATGTCAATATCTTATTGGCTAATTTAAATTAGCGTATCGGTACGTCTTAATTAACAAACTTATCATAACAAGCACCAATTTTCATATAGGTAATTATTTATTTAGAATAAATACAGAATATTCTTGCGTTCTTGTTATAGGAAAATTTATTTATATTAGAAATAATGGAGATCAGATAGATAGTGTCAAAGTAAGTAACCTTGAAAGCTTAGGAGAAAAGGCAGGTTGGAACAAGCAATAAATAAAGTTGAATTAGAGGACATAGAATTCTCAGTAAATAACCAATCTATGTACAATTGATATATTCCCTAATCCCTAAGCTAGCTAACTAGCTGTCTTCATCATGTTGCTATTTTTTGGTGTTGCAGCACATGAAGATGAAGGTGTAGTGATGTCTAATCTGTTGGAACCCCTGACACCAACTCCAGATGGCTGGTCTAAAAACACCTCCTTCTGCAATTGGACAGGCATTACATGCGATACCTTAAAAAGAGTCACATCCATCGTCCTCAATGGATATTGTGCTATTGTTAAGTACACATGTACTGAACAATGATCCAATGGACCATAGTCGTGAGAGGAAGTAGACAATAGGAATGAGAGAGAGAAAGTGTTCCTTCCGAGGGGAAGCACTCGGAAGAGTCCGAGGGCTGGATCCGAAGAAGATGATTGGTGTGATGAGAGAATAGCACTAGAATCCCAGAATTAGGATTATGAGTATTCTATGGCTAATATGGGAGGTTAGGGTTTTGAGAGTGCGTACCTTGAGGGGGTGTTGCCCCCTGCTTATATAGTAGTGGGTGGTTAAGATTCGGATGGGATCTCTTCATGATCTCATTGAATCTTTCCTCTTTTAGCTTGATCTTTTATCTTTTAGCTTGATCCCTGACTTACGGACCAAGTAAGTTGATTATTGATTTAATGGATTGGGCCTTATTGGGCCGGTCTGTGAACATTGCCCCCACTCGGGAAACGAATGTGTTAATTCGGTTTCCGAGTAGTTTTGATGAACTTTTAACGGCCTTCCATGTGGTGTCGACTTTGTCATTTTTTTTTCCGGTTGCTTACGTGTCAGATTGTTCGTGGCACGTCGCTTCGCTTCTCTTTTTGTTGATGTGGCAGAAAGAGTGGTTACTTTTGCACGTTTTTTGAAAGGGAGAGTAGTGGGAGCGGTTTTCAAGATTTCAGTAACCGTCCCATCATTTAGTACTTGCCCCTTTTTGGATTCTCAAAGCGTGTTGAATAAGGCTTGAGATTTCCAAAATTTGAAACTTTACCATTTCTTTTTGAACTTTTGTGCGGTTTTCTCTGAGCACTGTTGATATTCTTTGAAGAAGAAGAAAGAAAGAAAGGGAAGCCCCTCTAACTTCTGCTCCAGCGACTTCCGTCACAGGTATTGTTTATTGCCTTTCGTTTCCTCTTGTTTTGTTGTGTGCTGTCAATAGTGTTCGTCTTCGTTTTTTCTTCTTCCCCATTTCACGTTTTTCTGTCGTTCTCAAATGGCACTTCCTACATTGTAATTGCAGGTTTTTATTTATTTATAAAAAATCGAAAATGGGGAAGAAGAAGGCATGTCAAGATGTAAGGGTTCCTCGCCCCCTAGACGCGGAGGAGACCCGCCTCTATGGTTGGATTGAGGGGGCCGTGCTGACTCAACCATCCTTGGTTGGGAACGACTCACTACCCTTTGATGGAGGATTCAGGGGCGGAGGGGGATTACGTGTTGGAGACCGCTGGGCCGTCCGATCCCTTCCGGGCGGGTGAGGATGGACCCCACTTTTTGTAGGTGTATCAGGAGCTGTTTACTCGTCTGAGGATGCGGCTCCCGTTCTCAGATTTTCAACGGGACGTGATGACTCGCTGTCGCGTCGTTGTCAACCAATTGCATCTGAATGGGTGGGGCTTCATTCTGGCCTTCGAGAAAGTGTGCTTACACTACGGCTTCCGCCCCACCGTCAGACTCTTCTTCTATATTTATGATGTCCATTTCCCTCCGGGCGGTTATGGGTACATCTCCTTCCGAGCTCGTCAAGGCCGGAGGCTGTTTGATTCTTATGAAGAATCAATTCAGGAATTCAAATGGCACTATTTCAAGATTCTGGCTGCTCCTGGAAAGCGAGCCTTCTGGTTGGATCATGAGAACAAGCCCTTCCCTTGAGTCTATTGGAATCCCGAGGTGAAGGACTTCGTTGTGTACAATTTGGAGCCACTAGAGATGGCTGCCTACAGGTTTCTTGTTTCTCTTTCGAGCGGTTTGCCGAAGAGGAGCAAGTTTACTTGTAGGTTTATTTTGGACAGCTCTGACGCCGAAGTTTGAAAACTCCTTGGTAGAGAACTTTTGTTTGCGTCTATGTTATTGCTATTTTTTGTTTGATTTGTCAGTTCCTGACTTGTTTCGTTTTTGCAGACGATTTGTTGGACGTCAAGATGAAAAGAACCAAACTTGATGACTTGATGGCCAAGATGGCGGATCCGGCTAGGATAGGTCCTCGGCCGATTCTTCCGACCGGTCGCCTGTCTGCTACTGTTGCTACAGCTGCTGCTGCCTCTACCATGGCTGGCACTTCTACTCCTGTCGTTGTTGGATCCTCTCGCGAGGAGACCTCTATTCAAGTACCACCGGCTCCGGCTGCTTCTGAAGCTAAGAAAGCGAAGAAGCAGCTTAAGAAACGTGAGCAAACTACGGTGGTGGATCTAGAGGACGAGCTGAAAGAGGATCCGGCTACTGATTTGCAACGACAGCGGAGGAGGAAGAAGCCCAAGTTTGACGAGGCTTTTGAGAAGGCTCTCGGGGATGACGCTGCTTGGGAGCACAAGGTAGATCCGCTCAGGGTTGCTTTTCCGGAGGACTTTGACTATCGGAAGGCCCTTAATGCGAGCTTAACTTCTGCTCCCGTGAGGGAGGCTTTAACAAAGATGCCTCCGGAGCAGCTCCTTGGAGAGTCTTATCATTTGCATGCCAAGTTTTTGGCTTGTCTCTAGGTACTGTGAATATTGTCTTGTGATATTTTTGGCTTATTAGCTACTGCTTGTATTATCTGTGTTCTGATGTTGTTTTGTTGCATCAGGTAGGCGTGGAAACCTCCTTGGCGGCTAAGATTAAGGCAGAGAAAGAGATTTCAGTCGCCCTTGACCAGATTGAGGTCTTAAAGGGGGAGAGGGACTCTGCCTTGTCTTTTCTGCCTTTCAAAGAGAAGGCCACCACTCTTGAGGACAAGCTTTCCGAGAAGTCTCTAGAGCACCAATCTGCTCTGGACCGGATTGCTCATCTGGAGAAAGACCACAAGGTGTTGAAAGCCCAATTTGAGTCCTCCCAGCTGTCCTTGGATACAGAGCGGAAGCGAGCGTCAGCCGCAGAAGGTCAAGCGGAGGCTCTGGCTGCTTCCTTAAAGACTTGCCAGGTGGATCTGAGCAAGGCCACTGAGGTATCCGAGTATTGGCGCTCAGAGTGGCGCACACTTGGATCTGAGGTGACGGAGATGTGTCAAGAGACTTTGGACATCTGCTTGGACCAAGTTTCCCATCTCTGCCCTGGCGTGGATTTCTCTGCCATAACCCTAAAGTCTCGATGGGATCCAAAGGGTAGGAGAATCTTCGTTCCTCAAGAGTCTGAGGTGGAGGGGGAGCTTCCGTCTGCCGAGGAGATCGCTCCAGAGCAGGATCCTGTTGTTGCTGCTCAGAGTTCGCAGCCAGAGGCTGGAGATGCAGTAGGAGGTAGTGGGGAATGCCCCACTTGAAATTTTGTAAAAATTTTGCTTCGTCTGCTTTGTTTAGCACTTGTGCCTTTTTAATGGATATTGTGGTCATCTTTGGTGGCCTTTTGTGGATTTTTTCTTGGTCACTTTTGTGGCCTTTTTTAACTACTTTTAAAGAATTTTTTTCTTTTTCCAGTCACTTGCATGATCTGTTAAAGGATACTTTGTCTTGTTTCACTTGCTTGCTTCCGCTTAGTTGCGCAAGCTCACCCCAGCGTTTAATGCTTTCAGTCCAAAGCTTTTGCTGTTTGCTTCAGGCACTTTTAATGTTCTGCGCTTTTGCATTTTTTGATACTCGTTGATACCTTGTGATTTTGCACTCTTGGCACTTGGTGATGCCTTGTGCTTTTGCACTTTGGCACTTGGTGATGCCTTGTGCTTCTCCCTTGCGGTGCACTTGTTAAATTGTGCTTATAAGTTTGCTTGTCGCGACATCTTAAGTTTGACTGTTGGAGCGCATAACTTGTTTGTTTTTTGCAGCTCAGCACCGGGTGATCAGTCCGGTGAGGTGCCGTGGTGTTTGTTCCGACCACTTTGTAGGCTGCCCTTTGGGTTAATTTTAAAGCCTTAATTATGACTCTCGGGCTCTTTGTTCTCTTTCCGAGACTCATAAGATGCATAATGAATAATGCTTAAAATATAAATGACAAATATTATGAATATAGAGAAGAAAGTACTTGCTTATTAATAATGGTCAAGGTGACCGGAACGCTTACATGCCTCGTTAAAACCTCGCCATCCGAAAAACCCTTTTGGGAAAAAATAAAGATGGGAGGAAAAAGAGTACATGCTGCTACGTTCCATTACATGTGGTACCTTTTTAGGTTTGTTATGTGCCAAGTTCGTGGCATCTCTACCCCCTTCAACCGTACGGAGCTTGTACGCTCCTTTTCCGAGCACTTTGACCACCTGGTAGGGGCCTTCCCAATTCGCTCCTAGCTTTCCTTGGGCGGCATTCTTTCCTCCGATGTCAGCCCGTCTTAGCACCATGTCTCCCTCCTCAAGC
Organism: Stylosanthes scabra; assembly: GCA_036250425.1. Classification (NCBI taxonomy): domain Eukaryota; kingdom Viridiplantae; phylum Streptophyta; class Magnoliopsida; order Fabales; family Fabaceae; genus Stylosanthes; species Stylosanthes scabra. The sequence goes on along the minus strand of JASCZI010181315.1, from coordinate 130,847 downwards.
TCTCGTGGCACTCCGAATCTGGTAATTATGTTGTTCCACACAAATTTCCGGCATTGTGCGGCTGTGATTGACGCAAGTGGTTCTGCTTCCACCCACTTGGTGAAGTAATCGATAGCTACAATCAGGTACTTGACCTGTCCGGGCCCTTTTGGAAAGGGACCAAGTAGGTCTATTCCCCATTTGTCAAACGGCCAAGGGGAGACGATAGCTGACAGCTCAGTGGCCGATAACTGCTGCACCCTAGCGTGTTCTTGGCATCTTTGGCACTTTCGGACGTATTGCACAACGTCTGCCCTCATTTGGGGCCACCACACGCCCGCTAGGAGAATTTTCCGGACGGTGTTTTTGACCCCTTGATGCTGGCCGTAGGCTCCTTCATGTACTTCTGCTATGATGGTGGGGGTTCTGTCCTTTTCAACGCATTTGAGCAGGGGCATAGCCGCTGCTCTTTGGTATAACTCCCCGCCCACCATTACATAGTTCACGGCGTCCCTTGCTATGACGTTCGCCTCTCCTTTTTCCTTTGGGAGGATCCCTTTTCAAGGAAGTCGATGATGGGTTTCTTCTAGCTGCCTCCGATTGAGATTACGAGCACCTGTTGGGTTTCGTCAATGGAGGGCTTCTCTTTGATCTCTTGGATCAGAGTGCGGTTACTTCCACTTGGTTTAGTACTCGCCAGCTTTGACAGCGTATCCGCTCGGTCATTCTCTTTCCGAGGAATGTGTTTCACTTGTACTTTCTTAAAAGAGCGTTGAAGCTCTTGTACTTTCTCCATGTACTTGGCCATTTGGGGATCTTTGGCTTGATAGCTCCCATTTCCTTGAGAAGTGACAATTTGAGAGTCGGATCTGACTTCTAACTCCAATATTCTGACCTCTTTTGCTAGTTTCAATCTTGCTATTAGCGCTTCATATTCCGCCTGGTTGTTGCTCGCCTGAAATTGGAATTTTACTGTCATCTCTATGATGACTCCGTCTGGTCCTTCTAGGAGGACGCCTCCGCCGCTTCCTTTATTATTTGAGGATCCGTCTACATGGAGGATCCATGCCAAAGAATCGGGGTTTGGGGTACTTGGCGTGAGTTCTGCAATGAAGTCAGTCATTACTTGCCCCTTTATAGCCGTCCTTCCCTCATAACTGATGTGGAACTCTGACAGCTCCACTGACCAGCTTAGCATTCTTCCAGCCAGATCCAGCTTCTGTAGCACTTGCCTTAACGGCTGGTCCGTTTTAACAATGATTGGGTGTGCTTAGAAGTATTGTCTTAATCTTCTGGCGGTTACAATTAGTGCTAATGCTAGCTTCTCCAACCGTTGATACTTCAGCTCCGCTCCATGGAGGGTTTTGCTTACGAAGTACACAGGTTGCTGTACTTTATTCTTCTCTTGGACGAGGGCCCCGGCGACTGCTTCTTCAGCCGCGGCTAAGTAGACTATGAGGGGTTCCGCTGGTTCCGGTTTGACCAAGATTGGGGGTGCGGATAGGTACTCTTTGAAGCTTTTGAAAACTTCTCCGCACTCTTCCGTCCACTTGAATTCTGTTCCTTTCTTCATTAATTTGAACAGGGGTGACGCTTTTATGGCTGAGGCCGCTAGGAACCTAGAAAGGGCTGCTAGTCTGCCGGTCAA
>JASCZI010181315.1:106439-119574 GCA_036250425.1 Stylosanthes scabra | reverse complement strand
GCTCTCTTGATAGAATACCAAAAAGGTGCTGTACTCTGTGATGCTCTATAAGGAACATGATACCTATGAGTATATGGCTTGAAAGGTATATTTTCACCCTGCAAAAGAAATCATCCATTCATGAAAAAAAAATGTTATCTAATCAATTTGGATCAAATAGAAGGAATTCAATTAGGATTATGAGAGAAGAAAGGCTTACTAATTCTGGAGCAAAATCAAGTTCATGGTTGCCTGCAACCCAAATCCAAGGTTGATAAGCAGCACTCCTTTCTACAAACCTTCCCCAAGAATCCCATCTAACATTATCATGATAAGGATTATCATCTGCATAAGAGAGGTCCCCAATAAACAGCAAAGTCTGTTCTTTTCTTGGATTCATTTCATAGTGAGCAAGAGTTTTGTTTGAGTCAAATGTTTGACCAAGATCCCCTGCACATAACAATGCTACATCAATTAATAACCTCGGAACATAAGAACATAGATATGTCTCTTTAAATATGTATTTGACCATCTAATCTTAATGCAATTTTGTGTAAAGTGTTGCAGTTTTTCCTGGGAAAATAAGAACATTATGGAAAACAAGGAAGAGTCAGAGATTATCATGAAGATGCTGTTATCAAATGTAGCAGAATAGATTCAACATGACAAGATGTTTGTCAAACTTGAAAAAAACAAGATGTATATTATTAACATGTCATGGTGCAATATCAAGGTAAGTTGTACGAAAACAATTTTTGTGAGTTTATTATCATTTTGAGAAAGTCTAGATAGCTAATATTAGGAAGACAATAGGAAGTCACTATTATTTTTTCTTTTTTTTTCTTTCCCCTTTCACCATCCATTATTTTCCTAATTATGCATGCAGTTTAGGATTTGTTTGGATTTACCTATGAGACCAAATGTGTATGGCACATCAGGACCAACTTTAGGAGGAGTCACAAACCAAAATTGCCTTGTAGTATTCAAGAGCCCAACTTCATAGTAATATTTGGTGAGAAACTGCTCAAAAGGCCAAGATTGAAGGCACAAATAAATAAATCAATAATTAATTGATGGTAACAGAATTGACACTTTTTCTCTTTTGCAATTGAATAATAGAGAACAACAAATCCAATACCTCCAAATTTTTTATAGTGCAGTGATGAATAAAACCAGATGAATAATTGAAGTATCTGTAAGTAGTAAATTTTCCCTTAGCAAGCTTCTTTTGGTCGCTGTTTTCACTCCAATAACGCACGTCACTGGATCCTGGTTCATCAACTGTCACCCATGAAACAATCATAGCTTTCCCTTCAAGGTCACCTTGTGTTATATGAACCTTTATAGTTTATACACACCAATCATACATTAAAGGCTTTTTTTTCTTCTTTTTATTTTGTACGTTCTTTTTTTCTTTTCAATTTCATACAGGACTATTAATTTTATTTTATTTTTTCATTAGAAAAGTATGAATCTCAAAGCAAGGAGAAGATGATACAAAATCATACAAATAAGATCGAAAAATAAAATCACATCAACTACTTCTATATACAAAATACAAAATTAATGACATCGCAGTTCAAAACATGAGGAATCATATTTGGATAGTAGCATTTACCGAAAACCAATAGTTAAATTAATACGTGCAAGTTAGTAGTTAGAATCTAATTAAAAACAATTAAAAAATAAGTAAAACATAAAATCATCCATGGATATATCCAATATTAAAGAACAGCAAGATAACTTCCAATGTAGATTACATCTTAAATTAGAAAAATGATGTTGCATTTAAAACACAAGGGAATAAGAAGAAAACAAAAAGTGTATATGCCTGTTGGGGAGCATTGTAACCAGGAGGAACGGCAAAGACATCACTATCAAAAGGCATTTCCACGGTCTTCTCCTCCTTCCTAACAAAGGTGCTTGTTGATCCTCCATTACACAGCACTGTCGCTTTCAGGAGAAACAATCCAAAAAACTAAAACTTTGAAAACCAATGAACCCATTTTCAAAGTGTGTGGGAAGAATATTGTGTGGAAAGAGAAGTGATAGCTGTGGCTTTTATTTATAGCTGTTGATATTTACATACTGAAGAATATTAAAAGGAATATTCAAGTTAGAGAATCAATTTTAATTTTTAAAATTTGAATGATATAATTTAAATTGGTTGTTAGAAAAACATGAAACCTAAACTGTGAAAATTTTAAATTGGTTACCATTTTAAAAAAATTATTAATTTATTTTAAAGAAAGTCAATTCCGATGCATCTTATTATCTCTTATATTTGTATTAGTCTGTGTAACTTTTAGATCAAGTAAATGAGCATTTGGCTATACTCATATTTGATAACAACTTTTAACCGTTGTAGTTCACTGCTTAAGTTTGACAATTATTTTAGTCTCACTTTTCAATTTTCATCAAATAATCAATAGATTTTGCTTCACATTTTACATGATTTGGGATGGAATTTAGTTGATTAATTCATGGAAATGGAGCAACAACCCAAATAATTGTCAAGGAGGAGAAAAATTTATGAACGAAGTTGTTAGTATTAATAGAATATAACATGCATGCTAATAGTATGGTTTCAGGTTTGGGCTTTTGTTGCAAAAAGAAGGAAAGTGGAGTCGAGGATTTTATGAACAGATATCATCATATGCTATGGGAGTATGGGGTATGGTATATGTAATAACCTAAGAATTAAGAAAGAAATGCTGAAATAATCAATCCAAATAAATTAATATTTCAATGCAACACAGAAAGAACAAGAACACACTAATAGCTAGCTAGTTTGCAAAGGAGGAAGGATAGATATTGCAAGGGATCATCAGAAGATATATATGGTTGAATTAAGGAACAAATTAAACAGAGAAATAATAATATTCACAAACAAAACATGACATACTCAAACCTTGAGCAACCCTCCTGGCCAGACCACTACTCCATGTTTCTTCGATCATATTTATTGATTTGATTTGAAACAAGGTGCAGCGGAAGCCCAGCGGAAGCCTTTGAGGGGTGCATAAGCCATTTTCTTCTTCAATCTCTTCAAATAAAAGCCCTCTAGGCTCTAATAATGTAACCACTGATATATATATGGTTGTTTTTCTATGTTGAAACCTTCCTATGCTTCATCATCATCAATGACCTTATATATATATACGGTGAGGGGGGATATATAATACAAACAAAACAAAAATGGGTACTGTGTTCCCTCCTGCACTCTAAAACGAATCCAATTCCAATCAACCACCACCAAAATGTTCCATCCGTCAAAGATACGGTTCTCCATTACTAATTCATGAGAGTTAGGAGGAAAATATGATGAACAAACATTTAACATGAATGAATATTATTGAGCAATGAGCATAATGGTTGGAGGCGGCAATGCTTGTATAGATCAGAGCTACCCGATTAATATTGGTATCAGAATATGGAAATTAAAAGATGGAATCTGCGTGTGCCTTAATTAATTATTCAGCAGTTGTGCTTTTGAATGAGGTGTATATATATTGTTTGATACCAATAGAATCACACACGGTTTTATTTGGTAGATCATACTAAATTTTTATGTTGGCTGTATGTCGAAGACCTAACACAACCAAAGAGATGAGAGGTCCAAACTTGATGGGAAGTCAAGGCAGTGTATCTTCATGGGTTATGGTCATGAAAATTTTGGTTACAGGTTATGGGATCCTAAGAGTAAGAAAATCATTAGAAGTCGAGATGTGATTTTTCTTGAAGACCAAACTATTGAAGATTTTGAGAAGACAGATAAGTCAACAACAACTGTTAGACGTTGTGTTGATGATGAGCCTAATTCTTCCACTAGTCCTCCTATTGATGGGGGAGATGTACAAGTTGATAATAATGGTGATGATCTTACACCTCAACCTGAGGTGTCAGATGCAGAAGTTCCACTAAATGTAGAAGAACCACCAATTGAGCCTCAATTGAGAAGATCTACTAAAGAGCGTAATGCCTCTCAAAGATACTCTTCTCATGAGTATGTGATGAACACTGAGACGGGGGAGCCAGAGAGCTACCAAGAAGCTATCTCTGATAAGCATAAAGAAGATTGGTTGCAAGATTGGTTGAGTTGGTGAAGTTCCCGACGGGCAACAAAATTTTCAAGAATAAATGGGTGTCAAGCTCAAAGTAGATGAACATGTCTCACAGCCAAGGTACAAAGCTCGGTTGGTTGTGAGAGGATTTGAACAGAACAAAGGTATTGACTTTGAAGAGATTTTCTCACTGGTGTTGAAGATGCCCTCTATTCGAGTTGTGCTCGGATTAGTAGCTAGCTTGAATTTGGAGGTTGAGCAGCTTGATCGATGTGAAGACTGCATTTCTTCACGGTGACATAGACAAGGAAATTTATTACATGGAGCAACCAGAGGGTTTCACGGTTAAGGAAAGGAGCAGCTTGTTTGCAAGTTGAAGAAAAGCTTATACGGGCTGAAGCAAGCTCCAAGACAGTGGTACACGAAATTTGATTCCTTTATGGACCATCATGGGTATAGTAAGATCTTTTTTGATCACTGTGTTTATGTTAAGAAATTCTCTGATGGTGATTTTATATTTCTTTTGCTTTATGTTGATGACATGCTGATTGTTGGTCAAGACATAAAGAAGATCGAAAGTTTTAAGAAAGGCTTGAGCAAATCCTTTGCTATGAAGGATTTAGGTCCTGCAAAGAAGATTATTGGCATGAAAATTACTCGTGACAGGAAGAATGAGAAACTATGGTTATCGCAGCAGATGTACATTGAGAACGTTTTAGAGAGGTTTGGCATGAGTAATTCCAAACCGGTTAGTACTCAACTTGCTAGTCATTTCAAGCTGAGTTCAAAGCAATGTCCTGCAAGTGAGAAAGAAAAAGAAGAAATGAAGAATATTCCATATGCATCTGCGGTTGGCAGTTTGATGTATGCTATGGTTTGCACAAGGTCGGATATTGCTCATGCAGTTGGAGTTGTTAGTCGCTATCTTTCTAATCCTGGCAAAGAACACTGGCAACCAGTGAAGTGGATTCTCAGATACCTTAATGGTACTTATAAATATGTTAATGTTTTGGGAGTGGTCAACCTATATTAGTTGGTTACACAGATGCATATATGGCTGGGGATCTTGATTCAAGGAAGTCTACTTCTGGTTATATGATGACTTTTGCAGGGGCTGTGTCTTGGCAATCCTGACTTCAGAAATATGTTGCCTTGTCTACAATAGAGGCTGAATACATTGTTGTTGTTGAAGCTTCTAAGGAACTCTTGTGGATGAAGAAATTTCTATAGGAGTTTGGCATCAATCAAGAGAAGTTTGTGTTATTTTGTGACAGTCAGAGTGCTATCCATCTCAGCAAGAACCGACGTTTCATTCCAGATCAAAGCACATAGAAGTGAGGTATCATTGGATACGTCAAGCACTGGAGATGAAGGAGAATGCACTTGAGAAGATCCATACTGACGACAATAGTTCAGATATGATGATTAAGAGTTTACCTGCAGTGAAGTTTAATTCATGCAGAGAGAAGGCGAGCTTGGTGAGCAGCCTAACCCCACTTAAATTGGTGAGGGGGGAGATTTGTTGGTGGGCTCCCAATTCAATTGGGCCCAACCCAACTAATAATAATAATAACATGTATGAAGAAGTGAAATTAGGTTGTCAAGAGAGGAAAAGAAAGACATGTCGTGAGTGCTCTCCAACCGCATCGAAGAGAAGAAGAATTTGGGGAAAATGGCGGTTCCAAAGTGCATATCTTGACTTAGTAAACTTGCTTCATTTCATATGAGATTTTAGTATGTTATTCATGATGTAGTGCTGAATATTATGATATAACCTGCTAGTGTTATTACATTCTCTTATGTCTGAATTGAGATACCCACTTTGTGGAGGGTTTATGTTGATTCCATCCATTGTGATGATGTATTCTGTTGATTGTTGAGATACCCTAGTGCTACTAGGAAGACTGATTGTGTACCCATTATTATTGATAGTGGAAGTTTTTACTGAACTAGGTCCCGTGAGTTTTTTTGTCTCTCTTTTGGGGGTTTTTCCATGATAAAAATTGCTTATGTCTCCTGTTCTTAATTTCTGCATATTATCTGCTTCTTGGAGTATCTTTGTTGTTGCCTATTTAATTGCACAGATTGTGGGAAAATTATTTTAGTGCTTCCGTTGTGGTTCTGGTTTGAACCTGAATTTTTCCAGCATAAAGAAAGATCGAATTGAATCAAAGAATCAGGAAGACATTAACATATGCACAAGACGACGAGGAATAAAGAAAAAGCTTAAAAACAAGTATAAGTATTTTGTCTGTGAGGCTAGTTTGGAGGATATAATCAAGCCTTTGGTATTTTTTTGGAATGTATATACTTGATAGGTTGTGGTTAACAAAAGGATCTTGGAGTCTTTTTTTATTATCTGTCATAGGTAAAATGGTGGATGTCTAGTTGGGCTATTGGAGTGGAGTAGTTTGTCCCTCTTGAATTTGCTTTAGAAAGGAAGAATTTAGGTGGTCGGTGAATTGTGCATGTAAGGATTTCTTTCTTAAATGCCTGTTTTTATAGTGATGTGTCTTTTGATTGGTGTCTTATCCGGGTTATAGGTGTATTTGATTGAGGTTGGGTGTGATTGAATATTTTTTTTTTATGTACTCTAATCTCCCTTTAATTTTGTGGTCGAAAGCTTGAAAAAATGATTGAAAAGAAAACAATTCAAACGTTGAAATCCATAATGTATTACATATTCTATCATGTATATTTCTATAAACAAATTAAAGGTAATGAAATTAAGAATTATTTCTAGACAATAACATAAGAATAAGAATTCCAAACACAACTAAGACATAATAGCGTAACTACTAAACTGACTACTTGATTACACCCATTCTATTCAAACTAGTCTTGTCGTATATAGAGGATATATATCGCTAGAACATGAGTTAAATCTCAAAGTGATTCATAAGATTGGTCGCGTACACTAAAATAATCCTTCATATTGGTAAAATTAAAGTGCACCACATCAGTACTGAGTTTTTTCACTACCACAAAAATGCTCATTAGCGACAGAAAGTTTATCATGAATTCAAATTAGTAAGTAATCTTTTTCACCGTAACGCTACTTTGCAAAACTTTCATCTGAGTGGCTAAAATGTGCGAGATTTGCCACTCCCTATTTATTATTATGGCAAAATTGATTTGGGCCTTTTCAATTGGCACGGAGATGATACTTGCCGTGACGAATACGGAGACTTTGCATCAAATGTCCACGCATGTTTATTTACCCGCCCAAATTGCCCGCTTGTCTCCATTAATTTTTTATTTCCCTCTCTTTTTTCTTCAAAGTTTAGTCTTTTTTAAATTTCTTCTTTATCCCAATACTATTTTTAATTTATCCATTCGTGTTATAGCAGAACCCATTGCAGTTGGTTATTTCTCAATCTTGTCACCCTCAATCAATAAACTACCACCCCTCAATAAAAATGTGTGTTTTTCTGATTTTACTTTTTATTGAATTGAAACAAGATTTAGTTACAATTATTTGGTTCCTAATTCTTCCCAATGATAGTTGGGATCCTTAATTTTGATGTGTTATACGATTTTTTATATAAGCTGAATGTTATTTATTTATTGTGATTTTGTTTGGATTTGAGTAAGTTGTACTAATGATGTTAGAGTAATTTTGAGTACTCTGTTTATCACGACACAAAATAGGATAATAAATAAATATTTTAGTTTGCTTGAAATTAGAGTCTAAAAATTTTGGCGGCTACTTTGGACGTATATAATAAAAAAAGATGATTTAATCTTTTAACAAATATATAAAGATATTTTAGAAGGTATATAATAAGATCATAATTTAAATTAATAAAGTAAATAAATATTAATTTGGATACATATAATTTACGTGATTATTCTTTTTTAATTGTACAATTAAAGTTATAAAACATTATGTTAAATTTTTCTAGCGGTTTTGTAACAAGGAATTGAAAATTTTGGAAAATTAAGTTTGAGTTAAATTAAAGTGCCAAATTTTTGAGTTTACGTTAAATTAGAGTCCAAAAATTTTGGCGGCTACTTTGAATTACTTTTATTCAGCACTCTAAACCCACTCAGCCACAATGTAAATAACTACCCTAAATTATCTCTAAATTAACGGGATCTTTATTTTATTAAAATCTCAAACGAATACAGAGATCTATTTTTTGGTGTTCTCTGTTAAGTTTCAAAACTTTATTGCCATGGATTACAAGTTTCATCTTCTCCTTCTTGTTTCTTTTCTTTGTAAGTACTCCATTTATTCTATAGATATCCAATTATTCATTTGTACGTTTTTTTAAAATACAAATTAATATCTTTTAATTATTTTTTTTAGGAAACTAGCTCAGAATGAAATATAAACGTAATGTTTCTGGACAATTAATCCTTGAAGGACTACGAGAACAAAATTATGTCGATAGCTCTAGCTCAGATGATGGTTTAGACCATATAAGTCATGGAGATGAATATTTATTATTGAATGCGTCTAACCAAAGTGATAATGAGTACTCCCAATTTGCATCCGCCAAAAAAAGACATGATAATGACGCATTATTTGTGAAAGTCAAAGGTAGGTCAGTGTTATATTTATCTATGAGATAGGTATTAGTTTTAGTTTTGGGTTACCAATAATGAGTAATAATAATGGTTGTTCTTTATAAATATGGTAATTGTTGTGTACTCTATGTTGCTATGTTGATAATTTGCGTTGTTTTATTTTAGTAAGAGTTTTAGAAATAATGTTGTGCGTTATTTTCATAGTGTTAAGCTTATTAAATATTTCGGTTTTGCTATTTGAACAAGTGATTTACTAAACCAAGTGGTTAACCAAGTGATTTACAAAAACAACCACCACTCTCACTCTCTCATTAAGAAACACGTGTTTACACGCGTTTAGAAACTGCTTGTTTCTTCACGCCGCCAAACACCTTCATCTTCTTCTTCTTAGCTTCTTCTTCTTCTTCTTCTTAGCTGCTTCTTCTTCTTCTTCTTCTTCTTCTTCTTCTTCTTCTTCTTCTCTGGTTTATGTTGTTGCTGTTGTTGTTGTTGTTGTTGTTGCTGTTTTTGTTGTTGTTGTACAGAAATAGAAATCAAAATTGTGCAGAAATATAAAGCAGCATTGCGCAGAAATATAAAGAAGCATTGCGCAGAAACAGAAACCAATAATGCGCAGAAATATAAAGCACCATTGCGTAGAAACTGAAAGCTATAATGCGCAGAAATAAAACCTTCTTCTTCTTCTTCTTCTCAGAAATATAAAGAAGCATTGCGCAGAAACAAAAACCAATAATGCGCAGAAATAGAAAGCACCATTGCGCAGAAACTGAAAGCCATAATGCATAGAAAATGGAAAGCAATATTGCGCAGAAACATAAGGCAATAATGTGCAGAAACATAAAGCAACATTGTGCAAAAACAGAAACCAATAATGTGCAAAAACAAATTATTGGAAGTTATGTACCACTCAAATGTACTCAAATGTACTCCATCTTCTTCTTCTTATTCCTTCATTCCTTCTTCCAAGTCTGCATCTGCATCTTCTTCTTCTACTTCTTTTTTTCTTTCATTTTTTTTTTCATGTCTGCATCTGCATCATCATCATCTTCTTCTAACAACAAAAATTGAAGAAAAAAACAACGATGAAAGTTACAGAACGAAATCTAACAATAGAAGAAGACAAAAACGATGATGAATCTCACAAATCAAGCTAAAAAAAACAAAAAACGGAAAAAAGAGTAAGAAGAAATCACTACAACAGCAACAACTTAAAATCAACAAAATCTGCAACTGCGCAGAAATACAAAACTACATTGCGCAGAAAGGCGAATCTAAAATGCACAGAAATGGAAAGCCAGAATGAGCAGAAATGAAAAACCAGAATGAGAAGAAACTAAACTAATAATGAATGAACAAACAAAACTAAGAAACACTAAAATTAGTTCGAAAATGGAATTAAACATGTTCTGTGTTGCTTAAATCATAAGAATTATCCGAAAACGAATCCACTGATGGATCTGAACTCGAACCTTCCATTGTAGCAGAACCTGAAATGCAAAAAACAGAGATCAAAAACCTAAACAAGATAAATCGAAGAAGAAACGTTGAAAAAAGTGAAATCTAAGAACAAAAGAATCAAACTAAAACCAAAACCAGATCCAATAGCATTACAGAAAAAAGAAAATGCAATTACAAGAGCTATATGGCACAGATAGTGTCACAATTGAAAAACAGAGTAGAACGAGATTGCAGAAATCACAGAAGAAGAAATCACGAATCACAAATTGCAAATCATGAAAATCAGAGCAAGGAAGAAAAGAGAAAGAAGAGAAGGACGAAGAAGAAAAACGAAAAAAAAACAGAAACTGAAATTAGACGCGTCCAAAAACGATATATTAGTTATAATAAGGAGAGTGAGGCGCGTGAGGTTATTTACTTGGCTAACCACTTGGTTTGTTAAAACCACTTGGTCAGCTAGAATTACTGTAAATATTTATTATACATTTCAATTTTTTTTCTGTTATAAGTACTTTTATGTTATAAGTCATTTGAACTCTAAATTAAAGAGTACCTTTTTTAGTCACAAAAAAAAGAGTACCTTTTCTAAGTGGGTAAATGATATGTAAATTATATGTATTTATTATTTTTTTAGTTATGTGTAGAATTATTATCTTTGAAAGTTTTTCATAAGACTTAACTCCTGTGTTTTTATAATGTATGTTTTTATAATGTATCTTTTATTCTTTTGTAATATGTTTTTTTTAAACAATATTTTTTTTAACATTTTAGAGACAATGCTTAAAAAACAAAAGAAACCGTGAGAAGCTTACAATTTCACATGCGGGTGGAAGTAAAAGTAATGCTAGGAGCGCAAGTGATATGGTAATTGTATTGTATTTATATCATATTATGTTTTTATCATAATATTTATATATCCTATTTTTACGTACTCTTTTATGTACTTTTATGTACTCTCTTTATTTTTGTGTTTAATTATTATTATTATTATTATTATTTCTCAAAAGTGTACACGATATTGAATTATTACCATTTAATTTATTTCATTATTATGTTAGGAGAAACAATTAGGAAGACCTATATGTCGAAGTGAAGTTATTTTATCAACTCTAATGAAGAAATATGGAAATTATGTAAATCTAGAAACACAAACATTAGCAGTAAGTGTAGTAAATTTTTATTTTAGACTACTTAGTTGTTATTTTACTAATATATCATGTGTATATACTAACAAAATATGAAAATGTATTTTTGTTTATAGAAAAAATTACAGAGTATTTGCCTGAGGATCAAGAGCGTGCTACTACTGAAGGTATTCCATTTAAAGTGTTAGTTGATCCAAATGATGCAATTGGAAAAATTTATGGCCCTGAGGATGGAAAACGTGTTTGTGGTTTTAGCAGTGATGTATGTCTTGTTGGTTTTGGTAAGTCAAAGCGGATTTTTGAGGTGACAAGCTGTGGAAGCTCCAGCAATGTATCACAACAGCATGTTGAAGATTTAGAAAGGCAACTTAAACAAACCAAAGATCAAGTGGCAACTCTCACTACTAGAAACACGCTTGTTACCGTCGGATTTTCCGTCGGATACTCAACCGACGATAAATAGGTCAACGGAAATTGATTTCCGTCGGATTAACTTTGTCCGACGCAAATTTTCGTCAGATCAATCCGACGCAAACGATAAAAAAGTAAACGATTGTGTTTGACTTTTTCCGTCGGATTATAATCCGACGCAAACTAATCCCACGGAATATCCGACGGAAAGTGCATTCTCTTGAGTCTTGGAATAAGGGGTAGATAGTGCATTCTCTTGAATGGAACTCTTTTCGAAGACCTTTGTTTCCCTACCCTAACCTTTTCTGGTCGAAACCTAGGTTTCCCACAGAATTTACAAGTGGATAGGTCTTTATAATCCTTATAGTACAACATACACCCATCAATGCAGCAATCAATCTTAATCGAACTAAGCCCTAATTTTGAAACCAACTTCTTCGCATCATAGTGACTACGCGGGTAGGTGTTCGGTTTGTTCAGGTATTAGTTTGCTGCAGTACGTCGCAAACTTATCAAAAGATTCCTGGGTTAGATTCGACTCGGCCTTTATACTCATCATCCGTACGCATGCAGATAACTTCGAGTGTACACAGCCGTCAAACAACGGCTTCGACGCAGTCTCTAACAGCTCATAAAACTTCGCGGCGTCCGGATTAGGCGCTTCTTCCCCTAAATCCGTCATGTTACCCATCCCAAAGGCGTCCGTTATCATCTCATTGTATCGCTCATGATTATCTTCCCAGTTACCCTCCCCAAATGAAGCATCTGCGTTTAGATTTGCCATTCTCGAAACTCTTTCACACCGTCGTTGTGCCCTGGTTTCAAAACGGTTGATATTATCCACATCCATTTTCCCGTGTGAAGTCCAAATTCAATACCCAGGATTGAATCCATTACGGTACAGGTGGAGGGTCATTTCCGGGGACCAATCCAATTCAGAAGACGACACTTAGAGCACGGACACCTAGAAACCCCGGTGACCCTAAATTCTTCCAAAGTGAACACATATGCAACAAACCCATCAACCCCATTCATGAACTCAGGCTTTATTCCCCCCTATCAGTGTAGAACCTATCATACATCCACAATCGAAGACTCGAAACCGGGGCAGCCATCACACACAACCCTAATTAAACATGCAATTAAATTGTTTTTATCAATCACTTGGCATTACGCAATTTTTTAAAAGAATTTTTAAAAAAATTTCGGCAGAGTCTCCCTTTAAATTAGAAGCTTCCACCAAATTAAATTGGTATTATTAATCACTTGGAATCAACACAGACAACTTTAAATAATTTTTCAAAAAATTTCGGTAGAGTTTCCTCTTAAATTATAAGCTTCCACCAAATTCAATTGGTTTTATTATTCACTTGGCATAAACGCAGAATAACAATCTCAAAATTTACGAAGAATAACAATTGCAATTAGCAAGAGCAACACATCATCACACACACAATAAAGATAATCCTAACCGTTCTAGTGCACAACCCCTTATAACTCCGCAATTTTTCAGCAAACAAGGTTTTTCAAGAAGGCGCCACTAGG
>JASCZI010181315.1:68476-106303 GCA_036250425.1 Stylosanthes scabra | reverse complement strand
GACATTCAAAGAAATGTATATCAATTCAGGATTTTACTGACATCTTTAATTTGTAAATGTTTCAATGTTCCCATTATAATCTTGGTGCAACACCATAACCTATAAACAGGAGATGCAGACTTTAACATAAAAATAAAAATAAAATAAAAATGATAGAACTCTCATGACTATTTTACACACGTCTCAATGCAAATTATCTAATATCATGCTCAATATTTCTTAATTTGTCATATTTACACTAATCCTCATTAGCAGTGTGTTATGGAAATTATTTATGAATTCGACCAATCAGCCTCAAATCACATAAAAAGTAGCAAATAAAATGAAAATTAGGAATGAAATTTACCTACACAGTATAAAATACAAGACAAAACCAACTTGAATGCTTCCAAGACAAAACTGAAGACAATATTTTGCTAATGCTAATTCAAAAATTAACAAGATTGCTGGAAAATAACAAAAATTAACAACATTGCTTGAAAATAACAAGAATTAAAAAACCACACAACAACATTTAAAAAAAAAATTAATGTTACCTGCTGCTGTGCCAACACCGGCGGTGAGCAGCGGCAGTATGGAGGTGCAGAGAGGGCAAGGGACGGGGGCGGTGAACGGCGGCGGGGGTCCGGTGACAGTGGTGGTGGAGCACGAAACTGAGGAGGGAGAAAATGTGGGTTAGGTTTTCGTTCTTTCATGGGGCGGGGAGTTAGGCAAGGGAGACTGACGGTTTACCTGCGATCCAGAGGATGAACGGCGACGGCAAGGGGCGGCGGCGGCGGCGAGGCAAGGAGGAACGGCTCCCTCTCGCTCTTCTTCAACCGGCAGCACGTGGACACGCCGGGCAGTTCTCAACAGACGACGGCGGCGAGGAGGCGTCAATGAACCGGCAATGGTGGGTTCTTTGATGGGGCGGCGGCAGTGGTGAGGTCTGCTAGGGTTTTGGGGGAGGTTAGAAGAGAGAGAGACGAGTCTGCGAAAGGGAAGGGGGCTGCGTTGTCGAGGAGATATTTGAAGGTTTCCGTCGGATTCTGCGTGGGATCCGTCCGACGCAAATTTGTCCGTCACTTAACAAAACGACGCGTTTTGTTTTTCCTTGTTTCCGTCAGATTCTACGTCTGCCAATCCGACGCAAACTTACGCGCCATTTCAAAAATTTTTCCCTCCAACTATTTTCGTTGAACTTTGCGTCGGATTCTTCAAGCCGACGGAAAATATCTCGTCAAATTCTCGGTTGAAGCTGTCCGACGAAAATGTCGACACAAAATACGACGAAAACAGTGTGGGATTTTTTCCGACGGAAAATCCGACGATAACTAGCGTGTTTCTAGTAGTGTCTACAGATTTCTATCTCAAAAATATAGAGATGAGGTACCTACTCTCTCTTATGATGTGTCACACACTTAGCCATATTTTTCACCTCAAAAGTTGTTAATTTTATTTTTAGTTATATTTTGTTTAGATTAGGTTGTAGTTATTTTTATTTGTTACTCAGAAAACTAGAATTTGATTTTTTTTTTTTTTGCATAAATGTTAGAACGTTGTTTCTTTATATTTTTGTAGTTATGTTTTATTATTTATTAATATTTTAATTTATATATATATTACTGTTTAAAATTTTGAAAATATTAGTAAAAAGGAAAAGGAAATTATTTTGTTAGAAAAATTATTGAATTAGAAATTATTAAACTATAAAATACCTATAAAACATTTAAAAATATAATTTAGCAAAAAAAAATCAGCATGTCTATATTAGCCATGGCTAAATGCGTGGAGGAAGAAATATTTTTTTTTTGGTTCATCATCTCATTTTGCCACGGAAAAATGTGTACCTAAATAGCACATTGACATTGGCCACGAGAAAAAGTGTAGCTAAAAAACCCGGCCCATTCAATTTAGCTACAGATAAAGCATGTCAGAAGAAAAATTTTAATTGTGCATGATTTTATTTTGCCACGGAACATAATGTGTCTAATTATGTAAAATTTGTGGCCATTTAAAAGTCTCCATGTGGCTAATAAAAAATGCGTCGCCCTCTTTAGCTATGAAGGCTTGTTAGTGGCAAGAACAACATAGTCACTAGTCACTGTTTTTTAATAGTTTAGCCACGGATTTTTTAATAGATAAACCCCTTATTTTTACTAGTGTTTCATCATGCCCATAAAAATTATCGGTGGTACACTTTTATCAAATTTCAGGAATATAATTGGTGTCATTAGTCTCAGTGACTATTTTAGTATACGCAGCCAATCTTAGAAACCATTTGGAAGTTAACTTGCAAGAACTTGTTAATTATAATTGAAGAGACACTTCTTTATGAACAAGAGTTAATATTAACATTATCTTCACAATTAATCTCATGAAAGAAAGGGTCCTTAAGAAGCTGTGCAGCAGAAGGTCTTGCCCTTGGCTTAGCAATGCACCTCTCAATAAACCCCTTCACCTCAGCATCCTTAATCTTGTTGAGTGACTGAGGCCTCACACCTGAACACACTTTCTTGTACACCTTCACAACATTGTCGCACTCGCTATATGGAATCTCTAGCGTCACCATTTCTAACACACACATCCCAAATGAGTATATGTCCACCATTTCCGTGTACTTCTCCTCATATAACTCCGGTGCCATGAATTCCGGTGTCCCGAGAACCGAATGCGCAGAGTGGCTCCTTCCCACAATTGTTGCCAAACTCAAGTCACCAATCTTAACCTGATTCATACACATGACAACAAAAATAGTGTTGCTTATGGTATCAGGTAGTAAATATTGCAACTATATGCAAACCTTTTATCTTTCACACTATTACAAGGTAAATTCTTTCTTATGCTAAAGGTTGGTTAGATCTAATAACATTTACTTTTTATATTGATTTTCTAAGAAAAACATTTCTATGTAATAATATTAAAAAATCCTCATTAAAAATCACATTTAAATATGTATTTGTGTATAACTAATTATTAGGAAGTTATTTGGTACAAATATAAATTGATACATATATAAAAGATTTTCTTACAATAAAGATTTTATTCCTTATATCCTATAAAAATTAAAGTAAAATATAGAGGTGAGCTCTCACATGTTTCTAATAATTAGCTATACCGGAATAATCAAACATCTAGCAGACAAATTTTTATAAGATATCAAATATATATTTTTTGCACACTAACTGATTAGTGATATATTTTTAGAGTATACAATTGATATAAAATATAAGTAATTATATATTTATTATATAAAATATTATCCAATTATTCTAACATCAATTAAAAGATGTAAAACAAAATAAGTTTGAATTACTTTGAATTGATTTCTTGATGGCCTTCCAAACATATTTGAAATCGGCAATATGTATATAAATTTTGGCGAACTAATTTCAATAAATTATTTATTTCCATGATAAATAAAAGAACATTTCAGTATCAAACAATGTAAAAAATAGTATCGAAATAAATTTTTATTTGACATCAACATAATCTTTTATTTAGCATAGAATAAATAACTTGGTTGGCTAAAACAAGTGTAAACCTAGAATTATTGTTTTGCGATATCTAAATACACAATAACAAATACCTGTCCAGTATTTCCGTTGATAAAGACATTGCTGCAGTTGAGGTCTCTGCGGATGATGCAGGGATCATGGTTGTGCAAATAATCCAAACCTTGTAGAATCTGCTTACACCATTTCTTGATAGCCTTCATCGAAACATGTTTGTGCCTCTTCCTATACTCCCTCAGACTGCCACTGCTGCAAACCTCAGTGATGAAATTGAGTGTGTTGTTCATCTCATCCTTCCAGAAGGCGAAAAGCGAAATGATGTGTTTGTTGGAAATGGTTTTGAGCAATCTGAGTTCAGAGTAAAGCGTATCCACCATGGAAGGATCATCATCATCATCATCAGTGAAGTTTCTAAGCTTCACTTGGTTCCAAGCCACTTCTGTTCCTTCTTCTTTATCAAATGCTCTGTACACAATTTTGGCAGCACCAGTTCCAGTTCCAAGTTTGTGACTGTATCTGCCATATCTTCCAGTTGGATCAACTTCAAGAAATAGTTCTTTGTCTGAGGGATCGGTGTTTACAATTGGCATCTACCACCAAAACATAATTGATAAGAGAATAAGTTCGATTGCTATTATTTAAGTGAAAGAACCATATTTTGCGGGTAGTTTTGTGGGCGTAAATATTAGAAAACTCTTTTTTTTTTTAATGGGTAGTAGTTGCAACTAATTTTTGCGGATAGTTTTAGTAATTTTTTAAAAAAATTATTACTTGTATCTTAAACTCTAAATTTTTAAATTTTTAAATCATGTAACACTAAACCTTAAATAGTAAGTTTAAATTTTGGGAAAGTTTTTAAGTATACCGGTGTATCGGTATACCTATAATCTATAATTGTTGATTTTGATTTATGTTTATATTTTAATTTTTTTTAATTAAAATCAATAGTCACAGATTACAGGTATATCAATACACCGGTATACCTCAAAACTTTCCTAAACTTTTACTCTTCTAAAAAATGAGTTTTTGCAATAAAAAAATACTAATATTAGTGAATTAAAAATTGATTTTCTATAATTATTCATAATGTAATTATAACCAATGGGGAAATAAAAATATTAATTAAAATCATTTCATTATATATTTTGATATCGGTAATACTAGATATACAATTGTACACACCATTTAGCAAAAAAAAAAAGGAAAACAACAACAACAACAATAAAGCCTTGTCCCACTAGGTGGGGTCGGCTACATGGATCAAACGACGCCATTGAGCTTTATCAGTATCATGTCTATAGAGAGACCATTTACATGTAGATCTCGTTTGACCACCTCATGGATGGTCTTTTTAGGTTTCCCTCTCCCTTTCACCCCCTGCCCACCTTCTATCTCATCCACCCTCCTGACTGGGTGATCAGTCGGTCTTCTTCCCACATGTCCAAACCATCTTAGACGCGATTCTACCATCTTTTCGATAATAGGTGCTACTCCAAGTTTCTCCTTTATATCTTCATTCCTTATTTTATCCAAACGCGTGTGATCACTCATCCATCGCAACATCTTCATCTCTGTCACACTTAGCTTATGTTCGTGCTCCCCTTTGACAGCCCAACACTCTGTACCATAAAGCATAGCCGGTCTAATAGCAATGTGGTAAAATTTTTCCTTTAAGTTTTAAATGTACTTTTTTATCACATATCAAAAATGTAAACATTAGCACAAAAAAATTTATGTGCTAATATTTATATTTTTCCATGATGCTAAATAGTGTGTACAATGATACACATATATTTATTCATTTGATATTATATTCTATAGAAATATTAGGGGGCAATTACTTTTTGTTTTATCAATATTAGCTAATATACTTTGAACTAATACTTTATTTTTTTGGGTTTAAAATTTAATATTAATATTAGTGTTTGCTGTTTAGAATTTTGGTTAAAAATGATAAATTTTTATTGATTATATAGTATTACTTTAGTTATTGTTCAAATAAAATCCCAATTTATTCTAATAAAAAAATGTCAAAAGTAGTTCCATTGAAAAAAAAAGAACTTAAGTCTTTAACTTTGGATCAAGCTCGTCTTAAATGAAAAAGTTGATCAAAATAATAAAGTAATACTTCAATATTTCTTAAATCAAGATAATGTAACTCACAAACAATAAAAATTACAGGTTTAAAAATGATTAAAATATTATTAAAAATTATTTTACCATTTTATCCTTTTCACTTTGGAGGACTTTCTTTTTTTTATTCTTTTATTTTATCTTGTGCTGCAAAATGATCTATAAAATTTTCAGTAGTGTGTTGGACAAATCCAAAAATGAAAAGATATAAAAATGTGTTTAAAATTAAATAACAAAAGATACAAAGTATTTTTACTTGTTTATTTATATTATAAAATTTATATATATATGATTGTCAGGTGTTTTAAGTTTTGGATGTTCTATGACTTGCTTTTTGTTGTGGACGTTTTATAAACAATAATTACGAATGTTCTATTTTTGTTAGTTGATTTATTGATTAAAAAAATATTAGTTATCTATACTTTCTATATCTTTTGCAACTATAAAATGATACTTGCATTCTTACTTCATGAACATTAACAATTAAACAAGATAATAATATAGAATATGATAAAACAAGATCATGATCATTACCTTGTGTGGAGAAAACAACTGCTTCCTCTAAAGAAACAGAGAAGCCAAAGAAGCAGCTGCTACTGAAGTAAAATGAATAATGAGACACAAAACAATAAGGATAAGAGGCAACTATGTATAGAAATCAAGAGGGTAGGTTATAACCGTAATTTACTTAGATTTGGGAATCTTAACGGTTTTATAAAGAGTGGTTCTCAGTTGTCACACTTAATATTTATTGTTACACTTTTTGGTAGATTCGGTTTTGATATTTTCGTAATGTCCTTAGTTAAAGTTGTTTCAATCTTGTTACCGAGTAAAAAGAGGGGGGTAGTTGTTCAAAATTGTTCTCAAAAGACGAAGTTAATTTGATTGATTCAACGTCTCAAAACGAAAACATCTTCTGCGAGTTCGAAGTTAGTTTTTTTATTCCAAACTTTTGGTCCGTGGGATTATACTGAAGAGTAGTGTTATGAACCAACGTTAGGGAGCATTTAGGAGTCAATAAATCTAATTATAAGTTGTCATCCAAAACTAAAAATATTTATCATCTGAAACTTAACAAAATTATCATCCAAAACAAAACACAACTTATAATCCGAAACTATAAGCTAAGTTATCATTCAAACAAAACATAACTTATTATCCGTAACTTATTTACTACCACTGCCAAATGGCAGAATCACCAACACTACCATCACTAAAACCACAACCTCACCACGACACCACCACTACCATCACAGTCACCGCCTAGCTCTAAACCACCACCACCAACGTAACGAGAAAAAAAGAAAAAGAAAAATAGAATAGGTAGCAGCAACAAGGGAGGAGGGCTTCCAGTGAGAAGAAGAACATGACAAAACTGTGGCAGCAATGGATTCCCTCGTATTGCACGCTTCCAGCTTCGTGAGGATTCTTCTCACCTCTCCCATGGACCATAAATAAAAGCTTTAAATCGGAAAAAGTCTAGAAGCTCCTTGCAGTCCTCTATAGCCAATTGCTTGCGGTTGCTTATGGAGAACGTCGTGAACTTTGTGATCTTCTCAATGGCACCCCTTGCTTTGTTGATGATCCAGTGATGGCGGAAAGAAGAAGCAGCAGTAGCGGCGGCGCGGTGAAGGTGGCAATGGCTATGTGGGCTGTGAGAGTGACAGTGGTGGTGGAGCGAAAAGAGAGAAAGAGGAGACTAGGGTTTTGGTTGGTCACAATTGGACTCCAAATTATTGGCCCCATAAACTTTTCTTATACTGAATTAATCTTTTAACTTTCTAATTACACACTAATATGATTCCTAACATTGTAAAAATTACGTTAGAATACTAACTTGATACTTTCATAGACTAAAGTGGGGTTTAAGTTTTTTTTTTATTCATTTAGAAGTAAATTTAATATTTATTTATCGATAATTCTAGGTGATCAAGCAATTTAAGCAACTAAATTCAACTAAGTTATTTTATTTAGTGATCAAGCAATTTAAGCAACTAAATCCAACTAAGTTATTTTATTTATTTCGCGTGCTCCCCTTTCATTCACAACTAACCCACTTTGTTTTACTTCTTCTTCCTTCTTTCATCCATGCATCGTCGTTGTCAACATCTTCTTCTTCCTTCTTTTCCGTTACGTTGATGTTCTACTTCTTCTCCTTCTTCTTTCTTGCTTTTATTTTTGTTTATTCCTCCTAATAATGATGTACACGTTTTAATATTTTTAACCAATTAGCATTGTCCGTATTCATGTTGCTGATATGTAAATTTGGAAATCCAACTTGTTGTTTGTTGTTTTGTGTTCAACTTAGTAGTATATTTTAGTTTATTTAAATAGTATATTTCGATTATATTTATTTATATATTCCGGTTAGATATACCAAAAAAAAGAAAATATTATATTTCGATTATATTTATTTATGTATTTCGATTATATTTATTTATGTATTTCGGTTAAATATACTAAGAAAAAAATATTATATTTCAATTCTATTTAGTTATGTATTCCGGTCATATATACTTATGTATTTCGGTTTGATATACCAAAAAGGAAGACGACGATAAATCAATCATGATGACAACGATGACAACGAAGGATGAAAAGGAGGAGGAGGACGACGACGGCAGTGGACGATGACTTATACAACGGAGTTGGAAGAACACACAGTTAGAATGCGTATATACACGCTTTTTTTTTGTGAAAATGGATTAGAAATGTTTGATTGAGTTTGGTTGAGTAAAATAAATGTATAAATAGCATCATTTTATTTGTTATTTCAATTGATCCAATGTTATTTCATCCTAACTCACGTGTGTGTAGTGTATATAGAGGCATTAGTTATAAAAGTTTTGCATTGGATCCTTACCTTGTTTATAAGTTCATACTAGTCCTCTCTCTCGTGAACCTAGGTTCCATAGAATCATAGGATATAGATACAAGAAAAAACACGTGAATATGAACAAGTTGGCTTTTGCAACTAAGCATGCATGTCTAGGTAATATGTAATGTAATAACAAAAAAACATATACGTATGTGTAACATGTGAAATCCTTCCTATTGGTGGTTTCCTATCACACTGCTTTCCTTTTATTGTTAATAGGCAAGTTCTAGCATGATGATGCAAAAATCATATTTATATTCATATGAAGATTTAATTTTTAAAGTTATATTTTTAATAAAAATAGTAACACTTTTATACATACTGAAATTTAATCATTCCATGTACAATCCACTGATGTTAAAGTAAAAAATTTTCATACGAAGAAACTTCTTAAATCATCATTGTTAATAATACTCATCGTTTTATGAGAAGAATGGTATAAGTTTCATGGATTTTGTTGGTGTTGATACAAATATCTCGGCTGAAAATTGTTTTGGGTAATTCATGGGAAGATTACATCACATGTTGAGATAGATATTGAATATTTATTTAAGTATCTTTTCAATGCCTTTCCACCGAATGTTTTTATAAAAGTGTAAGAATAATGTGACTATATATATCCTTTCTTTTGTGAAAATTCAATCTTAAAGGAAAATGCGCTTTTTTTTTTTAATGGCGGATTTTTTTTTTTTTTGGTTCAGGTTAAGGGCGGATTGGATAGATTGATTAGCTCATTATTTGTGTTAATAAGTTGGGTTGCATGCAAGCCCAAAACTCATTTCCTAGGATGGTTTTTTTCTTTTTCTATTTAGATTATCTATTTTGTATTATTTTAAATGATTTATTATCTATTATTTCGAATGATTTTTTATCTATTATTTTGGATGATATGTTGCCTATTATTTTAGATAATCAGTCTTCAATCATTTCAGATAATCAATCTTCTAATTTTTCGAATGATCAATTAATCTATTATTAGATGATTAGTTTGAAAATATAACGAAAATTAAAAAGGAGAGATATGAAACCTCAATAGGAGCTTTAGAAACTTGATTATTCAATGATTTTAAACACTCATCAACTATGGAAATTAAACAATAATGGTGAAAAGTCAATGCAACTCAGAAGTCGGTCAGGATCGTCAATTGCTTAAAATGTATGTTGAGATGCGAATGGAGAGCTCAATGAAGTTGTTGAAGATGAAGAAGACAATGAAGACAATGCATCTTTTGAAGATGTGAAACTAAGGAAGACAACAAAGTTGTTAAAGACGATGTGAATGTTGAAGATGAAAAAGATGAGGCAAATTATAAGGTGACAACGTTGTGGCACGACGGTGGACGCAATAGTGAACACCACAAAATTTGCATGTTGCGGTGTCGTCGGGAAAGACTTTGGGAAGGAACCAAGTGAGGAAACGCAAGATGAGAAGACACCACATCCAACTCAAAACCTTAAGGTGTTAAGTAACTGGGTCTCTCATCTTATAAACTCCCCACTTCTCTTTGTTTTTTCTTCAATATGGGATTAACTTTAGTATCCACCTCACACTTGAACCTCAACATGTTACTAGTCACATATACTTTTTCATAAAATTACGCATGTTAAGTTAAATAAGATGACTATAAGGTATTTTTTTAGCATTTTTCTTTTTATCCAAAGTAGATTTACTTCATTGATGGATAAAAGAACATTACAAGAAATCCAACAGATAGCGGTGACTCTTGTAGCAATTTACGTATGTAGGGATGGCAACGGGTCCCCATGGGGGCGGGGACAAGCCCCCCGTCCCTCGCCCTGCGGTCCCAAATCTGCCCCATCCCCGCCCCGTACCCGTGACGGATAACGGGTAGCCGGATCCCCGTGGATATCCGTGAATTAAAAAAAAATGAAAATTAACAAAAATTAATAACACAAAAAACTCAATATACAGATCTGTTCTAAGCCTCCACCAACCACCATCAAATTGACAAAGAAAAGCGCATACAAAATTTAACAGAGAATCAAATATAGAAAGATTTATGAAACATTACAACCAGAAAAGGCAATGGACTTTGTAGCAAGACGTCAATGAGTCGCTGTGAAAGGAAAGCGAGAGCTACAGGTAGGCAACAGACGACTATTCAAGATCTATGGTCAGCGCGACTGGAGCAGAGGGAAAGTGCGAGTGGCGGGCGGACCAGAGGCATGGCATGGAGGCGCGATGGAGATCAGAATCGCGATGCGGAGTCGCGCGGTGAGACTTGAGGGTGGTTGCGATGGAGACGTGGTGGACTGACGGTGAACTATGAGGGTGGCGGTGATGAGAGTGTGTGAGTTTGAATGAAATGGTATGAAGAGGGATGTGTGTCCGTGAAGGGGAAAGATGGAGGCCAGGGTGTATTTGATTGGGAGATTGAAAAAGGTGAATTAGGATTAGGGTTTCTTATAATATATAATATATATAAAGGCTAATTTTGTATTTTGCTATTAACGAGTATTAAACGGGTACCCATGGAGCGGGTACCTTGAACCCCGCGCCCCGCCCCGTTTAATTAACGGGTACCCGCCCTCGCCCCCCACGGATAAAAAGAACCCCCCATATCCGTTCCCCGGCGGGTAAATATTCGCGGGTACCCGCCCCGCGGGGAAATTGCCATCCCTATACGTATGGGCTCTGATGTTCTTGGATATTGCGGTGGTTTGTGCCTAACCTCCGCCATCTAAATGCATTCCATCTCAGTGGTTTTCATGGCGGTTTTGGAAGAAAAAAAAGGATGTTTAGTGGCGGTTTTGGATAAACTACTATAAAATGGGTCGAGAAACTTTTTGGTATAGCTTGAAAAAAAATGAGTTTACTTGCATTGAGTTTCTATTTTTTACGTTATATATTTACATAGGTTAATAATTAGTTTCTCTTAGTCTAATATATTTGAGAGCAATTTTTTAATATTTTACAATTTAAAAAAAATTGAGAAGAAGAACTTTTTAAAATTTTTACAGTAATTTTGTAAAATTCTAAGACGATGCAAAAATACTTTTTTTTAAAAAAATATATTAAACAAACCCAATTCAAAATAAACTACATAAGAAAGGAAACGAGACACAAAAGTTAAAATAGCTAAAAGGAACCGTGAGATGAGGGAAGCTATTGCAACTCGAGATAAGGCTTACTCAGAGAAGATAGCAAATAACCAATCATATAAATTTGTTAATGAGATTATGATACTACAAATAAGTGATTATGACACTACGAATAAGATCACCTTTAGTAATTGTTTCCTCAAAAACGACATACATACATTAGGATAAATAAAGTTATACAGAGCAAGAAACACATACTTAAAAATGCGAATAATAATAATAATAATAATAATAATAATAATAATAATGATGATGATGATGATAATAATCCTATGTAGTTAACCCAATAAACTATACAATAGCATGGCATTCACGAAATCTAGAATACGACTAATTTGATAAACAAGTATTAGAGTGCTCAAATCTATATTAACTAATCATTCTCGGTCAGAGATAGGACGATAAAAAAGGATCGAATTAGTCGGGTTAATTCATTTATCCATATTAAACTATCAAAGTTTGTCCAATTCAGGACATCACCTAAAAAACTATCAAAGTTTTCTTTAAAAAACTAGGCCCGTTTAATAGTCCTGACGCATCGCCACACCGTCATTTTTTCGTGCCCTCACTTTGACGTAGACATCATTGCCATAATTTCTATAAAAATTCATTAAATCTCTACATTTGGTAAGTATTGATGGTGGTAGATGTAAGGATGTCAAACAGGTCTAAACCCGTCGGGTTGGCCTGCTTAACTTGCTAAAAAAACGGAGGGAGAGCGGCGGTTAGGGTTTCAAGACCGCATTAATAAGAAAATACACATAACTCGTCCCGTTTAGCTTGAGGGTTTTGGTAGGTTTCGGTGGCCCGCCGTGCCTCTTTTTTTTGCTACTTTTTAAAGAATTAAGAAAATAATTAGTTAATGAGTAAAAATATTATAAGTTATTGAAATTTTTTGAAATGATATTAAAAAATAGTATTTAATTAGATGTTTTGGATAATATTTAATTAAATATTATAAGTTATTGAAATATTTGTGAAATTATATATTTTTCTTAATAAATTTAATTATTTTTTAAAAAAAAATTAAAAAATAAAAATTGGTAGGCTTAGGCGGGCTAAACCTGCCACCCCGCCATTAGGAGGGACGGATTGGAATTTCAAGACCGCCACACTAGACGGGGCGGGCCGTTTGACACCCCTAGGTAGATGGTATATAAAAAAAGTAAAATTAAAAAATAAATATTAACCATATGTTGAGTGTAAAAAATTATCAATAAAAGTAAACCTGAAACTATTAAAAAATCAAATTAAATGTTAATAATATTTAAAAGTTCTTTTTGCAAAATTAAGAGAAAAATTAGGATGTACCCTTATTTTTATTATATGTGGTATAAAATGACATAACATCATCTTAGTAGTCTGATCTATTATACACCGAAGAAATCTATCCAACCAATTTTTCTAATTACATTATAAAAGAAGTTAGTCAAAATTTATTATAATGTATGATATTTCATCATAAATTTTGATTTTTTTAAATTCTCTTGGTATATATTTTAATTCTGTTTTTAGAGAATATAGTAAATCTAATTACATTATGTTATACTTGTTATAAGGATAAAAGTAAAAAAAAAGTTTGATATTTAAATAAAATAATTTTTTATGTTACAGAAAGATTAATAATTAAAGAATATTTTTAAAACAGTTTTAATAATAATAATAATAATAATAATGTATGTATCTTTATCATATAAGAAGAATGAATTAAGGTTTTTTTTTTTGTTTTAAACCTTGAGATGGAGTACTTATTCATTCTTTGTATACCCAATTTTGTGAATATTGTATTTTGGAAGGTGTTCAGGTGTTTCGGTGTATTTTTACAGAACATTATATTCCTTTAATTGTGGCCGTCCATATTTAATATAAAAAATGTTAAAGGTGCAGATGAAAGGGATGATCATATTGTGGACATGTAGTGAAGGGAGATCATGATGGATGTAGAACCGGTGCTACCTTTATGCAATCTAAAGGGAGAGACATTTCCCTGTTCACCCACGCGTGATTATTCAAAATAGAATTGAGTGGCTTGTTAGTTGAGACCGGTTTTTTTATATTTTTTTATGTACAACAGGACCGTTTGTGGGGAATGAACCGTGAAACATTTGAATAACTATTTAAAACGTATGAAATTTAATAATTGTACTAAATACTAATATTTATTTTATCAAATTAAATTTAATCAAGTCATTTATTTTTATATCAAATAAAAAATATTTTAATATCAAATAAGTGAATAATATAGAAATAAATTTTTATTTTACATCAAAATAATCTTGTATTTTATATAACCATAAATAATTTAGTTGGATAAATATATATACATATATAAAAAGAGTTTAATTTTGATGCACTGACAGTTATCCAATTAGATTCATGCATTTATTTAACTTTAAAAGTAGTGGGCTTGAAAATTAATTGCTTTTAATGATGTGATAATATCTAATTAGATGTATGTGTAAAACTCTTTTACACTGACGTGCATGAAAATTAAATTCATATAAAAATTATATATACTTGATAATTGTATAATGGGTTATATTAGGTATATTCCAAAATCAACCATCAGTATATAATACACATTGAAATACTAAATACATACTAAAAAAATTAAATTATATATATATATTTTATATTTCAATATGTATTATATATTATTGACTGATTTAATGAATAATTTGATATGCATAGAATTACTTTTACATAAATCATAGTAAAGCCTACCAATATATTTTTGTGGTTTTAAAAATTAGTTAAACAAATTTTATTTATTTCATAATTAATAATAAGACATTTTCGTAAATTACATTATATATATTTAAAAATAAATAAAAATGTAAATACTAAGATAATACGAAACTTTCTTAGAAAAAAAAGGATAGATAATACGATTAACATGACATCTTATTCAATAATTTTTTTATGTTTTAGTACATATATGAATAAATGATCATAATGAAGCAATCACAAAAAAAAAAAAAAAAAATTAATATGTGATGAAATTCCATGTAGTGCTAATGCGTGGTATATTGCAAAGTGAGTGGTTACCAACCTCTACCCCATCGATTAAAGCATTCGGTTGGATTTGAAGATAGTTAGCCGCCCAGCTCAAACACTCCATTATTGTAGCTGGTCATTTATGTCACAAAACCTCTATTTAATGGTCCTTTTGACATTTCCTTCTTTACTACATGACAAAAACATTCCTAGCTACCTAAGGGTGCGTTTGCTGAAAGAGACTGAGACTGAGAGACTGAGACTGAGGGGCTGAGATTGGGAGACTGAGACTAAATTTAATTTGTGTATTGTGTTTGTTTTAGGGTGGACTAAAATAATTGAGTCTCAGTATCATGTTTGTTTTGATAAAAAAATGGAGGCTTAAAACATGAAATTACTTAAACACCCTCACTTTAAACAAAGACCCTTATTGGTCTCAAATTATTGAGAGCCAGAGCCATCCACCAAACTTAAAAATCTGAGAAGCACTGCAGAGCCACAAATCAACCTCCAAAGGTGGATTTCATCTTCATCCCCAACCTCCAAAGCTGGACTTCATCTTCATTTTGCGTGTATGTATCATCTTCGTCTTCTTCTCCCACAACTAATCCAATTTTTTTTTTCACACTAATTTGAAACTTGATTGATTAATCCCTTTTTTCACATTCAATCTAGTGGCCAATCAATTTATGCCATTGATTTTGCAAGATGCTATTTATTTTCTTGCAACAATTTTCGACAAGTCCTATTAATTTTGTTATGTGCATTTATTTAGAGATAATTAACCAAATTTAGTGTTGTTTTTGAAGTTTTGAAGTAATATTGTTGTTAATAATAAGATGAACGGTTCAATTACAAGAAGTAAACCATGTTCCATGAATTTGAATATTCTAAATTGTATGTTTCAAATAGAAAGAGAGTTGGAAGATTATTTTTTGAAGTACTGTTGTTGTGCTTGATGATGATTATATGAATGATAAATTGCAGAAAGTTACAATATTCCATCAAGTTAATAAAGCTATATAAACCAAATTTTGTCATTTCCCTTTAATAGCAAGTTACTTTGTATAATAAAATTCATTGACTTGGTGCAATTTGGAATAAGGAGATAAACATGTTATCAGGAATCAACTAGTTTCTTACAAAACACATGAATTTGTTTGCATTTTATGACAGGAAACACAACAAACATGCTCCTACAATCACCTTGGTCATGCCATAAATTAACTTGATTGCATTGCAGTCTTGAGATATGTTCCCTGCTAATTAGTGTCACGCATCCAAAATAAAGTGCAAACATAAACTGATAGTACCTAATTCAGTATAGCTTAACATTGATATAACTTAAAAGCAAAATGATGAAGTGCTGCAATCTAATACTACATTATATAGCTTCAACAGTAGTTGCCATTGAGAATGGACTGAGCTAGTTGGCTCTTCTGGGCATCAGTGAACCCCCAAAATTTTTTCTCCAATCGTGGGTTATCACATAGTTTCACCACGACTTGAATAGCTTCATGATCAGCAAATCCAAGCTGCTCAAGCTTCTCACCCAACCTCAGATTCAGTCCAGAGATAGCATCAGCAAGGATTTTAACATGCTCCTTTTGAGCCTGAGTTGACTCATGCAACTCATCTGCCATCCTTTCCAAGATATCTATCTGCTTCCTCTTCTTACCAGAGAGACTTTTGCTTGATGTACCTTGGTCAGCTGATGATGCAGCTCTTTGTCCTCCATTCCCTTCAGTTTGAGACGGCACATCAGTTGGTGGATTAGCTGACATAAATTCAGCATCGAACTCTGGAAAAAGCTCATCCGGCTCTTCATCTACTTGCTCCTCGGCATCAAATCCACTAACTGCAGCGGAACCGGTGGCCCTATCCTTTCCAAAAATTCCAGCAAGGCGATTGAATAAAGGAAAAGGCTTGCCGGGAGTGTAGAACTTTTTGGGATTTGCCTGAAATTAAATAGCAAATTGATTAGCGTATACATAACAAGTATGGATAGTAAATACTTTTCAAAAAGCATCAAATACTACCTTTAGCCATGCATCAGGGACGTCTTTGCTATCCACCTCCACACATTGCTTATCCTCATTCCATCCAAAGCCACTGCACATTAGCATATCATTCACATATTGGAACTTCTCTTTTAATCACTTGTGTTTGTTCTTACAATGCTTAGTTGTTAACATGCAGTTAGGAAACTTCTCAATCATCTTTAGAGCAAGCTTCTCAAAGGTTCCTGGGCGAAATTGTCCATAGTCCGCCCTCATGCCATCAACTACAACTTTTTCCATGAAACCCACGAAAGCTTCAGTTTCCTCATCGCTCCACATACGTTTGTCCATAGCAACACTATTCATACATGCATTTATTTAGAGATAATTAACCAAATTCAAATCAAACAAATATATTAAAAAATAAATCACCAAGTCCAAATGAATTCTAACATTACGTTTCTGGAAGCTAATATAAGCTTAAAAGGATAAGCTTATAAGGAAACTCAAAATTCTTATGTATACATTGACTGAATTTGGACCCCTTGGAGTAATGGAACATTTGATACAGTTTTGTGGATGCAGTACTAACATGAAAAAGGAAATTTAAAAAAGTATGCATGTATAACCTCACAAGGTAGTAAATGTACAAGTTGATCAATGTCCCTGCACCATATAAAAAGAACACAATTATCACGAAATAATTATTCAATAATGTTATCAAGTTTTGAAGCATCACAATACACAATTGAAAACAAGGAGATTCATGAACTATGCATTCAAAACACTTATCAAGTTCTCAATCATTACAACACACAATTTATAACAAGTACTCTAAGAAAATAACAAGTTAAACTCAAATACAGCAAGTCTTTAACCATAACAAGCACACAATTAAACTAAAGCTATTCAGCAGTTAGAACTTGAAATTTTTATCCTTTGTTGATTGTAAATCTTCAATTGTTCATTCACCGCGACTTGCTCGCCACTCTTCGTACATTTCGACAGCCATGTTGTCACGCATTTGTGTCCACTCAACAGTGCTCTCAACAACATCTATCCTGTCCACCGCGGAATCATCTCCAACAGGTGCAAAGTCATCCGGAATGCTTGATTCCTCTTCCGGATCTGAATCCATGTTCATCTGAATGAAATTTTGAAGCAAACAACAAGCAATAATTATTTGACTTTGAGTTTTAATATGATAAAAGCAAGGACTTCTCAAAATAGCCCATTTCTTCTTGAGTAGCCCGAAGCACCGCTCAATTACATTTCTTGCAGATGAGTGTTTCTTATTAAAATATTCTTGATGGTTACAAGGTGCACGCGAACCATGTGCCCACTCCCTCACATGATAACGAGTACTTCTATAGGGGGCTAAGAACCCAGGACCATTTGTGTACCCGGCATCAACTAAGTAGTAATTACCTATAAACATCAAAGACAACACATTGTAAAGAATAGCTTTGAAGAACTAGTCGAAGACAACTAACTATTGGCTATAATTTTACTACATTACCATGAGGTACTTTGAGACTATTGCGACGCGTGATAGCATCTCGGAGTACTCTTGAATCGGATGCTGATCTTTCCCAACCGCTGAGTACGTAAACGAACCTCAAGTCACGATTACACACTCCTAAAACATTGGTACAGACCTTACCCTTTCTTGTCCTATATCTTGACTTATCACTCTCGGGGACAGTGACTTCTATGTATGTGCCATCTAATGCTCCCAAACAACCCTATATTCAACAAACAAAAATTAGAGATTTTACATACTGATTCCTATAAACTGCGAATTGACTGAAACACACACAAAAGAACTTAACAATACCTTGAACTTTTTCCAAGTGGGGTTTGTACAATCTTCTTCAACAGGTGTGGACTTCACAAACAACAAGCTTTGGACACGGATAACAGCCCTCAGGACTTTATTAAAAAACTTACTAACAGTTTCTCCTGATCGACAAAATCTAACCTGTATACTACGATTTTTTTTGTGATGAGCTAAGATTATTAAGAATGTTGCAACTTGCTCCGCTAGGCTCACACTCCCATCCTCCACCAGCCCCCCATGTATTTGAAGCAACTCACACAAGTTAGCAAAGGTGTTTGTGTTCATTCTAAGTTCTCAAACACAATTTCTATCACCCTCACCAATAATACGCTCTAATGGCATCACGTCTTATTCTCCTATTTACTCTTCCACACCATGACAAATGACCATTA
Organism: Stylosanthes scabra; assembly: GCA_036250425.1. Taxonomy (NCBI): domain Eukaryota; kingdom Viridiplantae; phylum Streptophyta; class Magnoliopsida; order Fabales; family Fabaceae; genus Stylosanthes; species Stylosanthes scabra. Next base: position 87,446 of record JASCZI010181315.1, on the reverse strand, counting down.
CTATTTTCCCTTAAATGGACAATCAAGGTAAGAACAAGGAAGAATAACATATTATTATGCTTCATTCTCATGAGATGGTAAAAGGCAACACATTGCTTAATCCTTTCCATTTGATCCATTTTTCCTAAAAAATGTTCATTTCAAATCATATTAGTTTGGAATTTCAGTGTCAAGTTATATCTTATAAATAGAGTACTTCTTATATTGGAGTAAGTTTTATTTTAGAAAATAGAGGTAAATTTAACACTAACAAAATGCTGTCTTGACATCTCCGAGGAAGTAATAGGTGAAAAAATAAAATATAATTGCCAATGAAACATAAAACTTCCCAAACTAATAGGAATATTTCACAAGTTATTATGTACCCAGCAAATCTCACAATCAAGCCTCAGCTGGTTAAAGATTGGGACATTGTAATGTTGAGTATAGATTTCATAAATCAAACACACATATTCAAGCCAGCATGCTGCAATTGCACAAACAAGTTAACACACAAAATTTCAGATTATAAAGGCTATCATCACAAATTATAAAACCAAGTTTAACATCCATCCACCCATCAAACCCTAACACAGCAATAAGACTATCACACTCATACCACATGAGAGGAAATCCAACCATATTTTTATCAGGCAATTTAAGGAAAAAGAAAAAGAAAGAAATGGAAGAAGAGGAAGAAGGACGAAAAAAGGTAGAAAGGTGATTCAGAGATTGAGACTTACCTCTGTTGAAAAACTCGCCGTCAACAACCTTCCTTTCCGCGCCGGAGACGTCCTCGACCCATCTAGAACCGCTGCTACGTTACCTCCCACAAGTCTCCAGAGGTTTTGCAGCTACACGTTCCTGCTTCGTGAAGTGAAGATGAATAACGGCAAACCTAATTTAAGGCAAGAAATGTTAGGGCAAAGTGGGAAATTAGTAAATTATTTAAGGGCATTAAAGGCAAAAAAAGTTATTAAAGTTTTAGTCCCAGTCCCCCAGTCCCTCCAAACTGGAGGTACTGAAAATACTGGAATTTTGGAGACTGAGACTGAAATTTTAGTTCCAGTCTCTGACCAACAAACAGGATACTGAGTCTCAATCCTCCAGTCTCAGTCCCAGTCCCCCAAAACAAACACACCCTAAAGATACTATGGAACAGGTGTTCCGTTTAAAGTAAACGAAACATGTGATAATTTTCCTATATTTTTTCTATATATATATAATGTTAAAGATAAAATTATTTATGTCGTCTCTTTCTATATATTTTAAATTTTTAAGGAAAAGTGGATATATGAGATCTAGACTACAATTAATAGTAAGTAGTTGAGGTGATTATTAATTAATTAACTTAGCTTGCTTTGTTAATTCTTTTTTAGCATCATGATTATACCAAAGCAAATACATATCAATTAAAGTTTCACAAGTCAACGTGCCTTTGCTTTGCTTTTATCGAAGCAGCATGTATATATAAAGGGACACAAGATAAGAGGTAGGAGAGCAAATCACATTGAAGAAACCACAAAAAAAAAAAGGTTGTAACAATGGAGTCAATAGGCAGAAATAATGGAGAAGTAGTTGTGGCGGTGATCATGTTTGTTTCAGTTTTTGTAGCGTGTTATTGCGACGGAAGTGTAACCGTTGCAAAAGATGGGAGTGGAGATTACACAAGTGTGAGTGAAGCAATTAAGAATGCTCCAAGGTTGAGTGAGAATGTTTACACCATTCATGTTCGAGAAGGTACTTATGAAGAGTATGTTGTTATTCATCATGACAAGACCAATATTAAGCTTGTTGGAGATGGTCCTCGCCATACCAAAATTGTTGGTTACCAAGGTTCCACCATAGGTATTATCATTTTATTTATTTGCTCCCATCCTCCCCTTCATTCTTCAAACTTTTTTTTAAAAATTAAAAATATCAAACTAATTATGCTATTACCTTGTTTCCTTTTTCTTCTTCTGACTTATTCATCCCTGTTTGTAATATCTTTCTTGATTCATCAATATGTGTTTTGTAATATTTTTCTTGATCTATCAATCTGTGTTTGTAATATTCTTTTGGAAACATTTCAGATGCTTTGCGATATACAATAATTCAATAATTTTATTACTATTTAGTTGATTTTAATTATAAAATAAATTTAAAATATATATATATATATTGAAATAAATTATTAAAATTATTAAATTACTGAAATCATAAAATACCTTAAATACTTCATATTTTCTTTTAATATATATAAATATATATATAAACTAAAAATAGTAATTTAACTTATATATAATCTCTATTGAAGTTCTTAAATAGAAAATTCTACTTGGAGAACTTTTGTCAAATTTATGGAAATTATAGTGTTGAAGATATATATATGTTGACGTGGAATCTACTGCTTTATGTTTGATTTCCACAATAGAGTTATAGACAGTTAGGCACCGCAGCAAACGCATTACGACATGTGATTGTCTATTTTGTGATATAAAGAGGTGTGAAAATATTTATACATGTACGGACTCATACTAGGAGCGAGAGAGAGAATGAATCTGAATGGATAATAACAAACATTTTTGCATGAAAAAATGTTACATCCATATAGCTAAACATAATATTCCTCATTAAGGCCTATTTTGATTTTCTACAGATTTATTTACATATTTAAATTAAATATTTAAATTAATCATCACTATATAATATATATTAAAATATATACTAAAAATAAATTAAACTATATATATATATATATTTTGTATTTCAATATAAATTATATATTGGTGATTAATTTTAGTGTATATCTATATCTACCATAATCCTTGATTTTTAGGTTTTTGTGATAGTAAATAATTAATAATTTTATAGTTAATGAGTTATAATTTATATAATATTTATTCATTTTTTTTAATAAAAGTCTCGTATTCAAACTTCTCCCGTAACTATCTTTGATTAAAAAAAGTAATAATTTATAATTAACTCTTTAGTGTTTAGACTTCAACTTAGAGCCTTATTTGGTAGCAATAAGATAATGTTCGTTATACCCGCCTACCAAAATGTTTAAATAGGATTTTCCGATGACATTTGTATTGCAATACACACACAAGTTGATAAGATATTCAAAGGAGTGTATTAGATTAGATTATTATTGTATAGGAAATGTTTCGAATATACCTGAGAATATCGATGTTCCTGAGCTTTTAGCCGTTAATCTTAATTATATATATATTTTATAATTAAAATTAATTAAGATCAACGGTTAAAAATATAGTAACACATGTTTCCGGATATATCGAAAACGCTTCCTATTATATATATTACTGACTCCAAACTCCAATGTTAAGAAGAAAACAAGTACATGCAACCCCGAATTAACAACTACCCTTAGACTTATTAGGAATTAACCTAACAATAACAATATGACATTTTTTTTATTCTTAATTCTGGTAGTTGAGAACCTACCACACAAATAATTGTAACCTACTTCGTCTTATCAGATATTGGTTGCCAACTTGCTAGATAGATAGTTTCTTTTTTGAATTGAAGGGTAACTTGCTAGTTGCTGTATTATTGATCGATCTATATCATATAGTAAGTAACTGTGCTTCTATAGTGATCTATATATAGTGTTCCTTGTTTCATTACTATCATATATATCGTGGCATCATGGTTAATAGACTCTAAAGTAGTATAGTAGTTTTCATTCGGTCCCTCTTCTTATTAATTGGTAACCATTTATATGCTTATGGAGAAAGTTTTTGTCTATAGTGTTACGCTTTCCTCGGCACCTTTCTTGCTTTTTTTTTATTTCTTGATTAAATACTTAAGCTATGTGTATTTTACGGCCGGTTCAATTGAAAAACCGAAAATAAATTTTATATTTTAAATAAATTTATATTATATTTTAAATTATTTTATTATATATTTAAGTAAATATGTTTGATTAGGGTTCAACTCGATCAAATTTTTAAATTATTAAATTCTCGTAACCTTGACTTTTACAATAATTTGTAGTCAACCATGAATATGATTTGTCATAGTTAAAATAATAAAAGATATTGAGAGTCTTAATTTATGCTTATATATACATGCCATGAAATATATATGCCTACATTCAGTTAATTAGTTTATGTTAAAGCTCATTCGTTTTCTAAAAATAAAGATAATAAAACTTGTCAAAACAACATCCATGCTGAAATAAAATACATGTAATAAGAAAAAAATTTGGAGGTTTAACTCATCTTTTAACTATTTTCCTTATTATTAAATAAAAAGTTTTATTTTTTACTCTTTTAAAGTTTTTAAAAAGTAATATTTATATTTAAATATTTTACTTTTTTAATATTAAAAAAATAATTATGAAGATGAGTTAAAACTCTCTGTCAGTATCTTATGTGACATATTTTTTGTCTAATAGGAAGAAAGAACCATGTTTTATTATTTTTGTTAATTTACTGTTTATTTATTTATAGAATTCTTTTTATGAGAAAGATTAAGAGTTAATATTTTTTTATTAATATTAGGTAATATCTTGGATCGATACTTTATTTTTATACTATTAAAATTTAGGGTTTATATAAATAAAAGTTATTTAGGATTTGGGAGTTTGTTCGTCAAGTAGCGTTGATTCAAAATGATAAACTTTGTTGGAATTGCTCATGTTTTAGGTAATTGATGATAAATTTTTAATTAATAGCCAATTAATATTTATACTTAGTCATATAACATATAATAATTAATAGAATTTAATTTTGATATAATGGGAGTGTAAAATATTTTAAATTATATATGTGTGTAAAATCATTACGTACTAAGAGTGTATAAAATTAAATTCTGACTAATATACATTGGTATGTAATTTTTTAACAAATTTATATATAAAAATCAAATTAATTCAAAATTTTAGAAAATACATTCGTAAACATAAGCAATTTTCTGCCATTAAAAAATTCTTAATTCTTAATATATTATTTATTTTAAAATAAATATTAACTGACCAACATTGTTATTTTGTATAACTCATTTTTCCCGCAAGGAAAATATTCATAAAATTTCTCATTTTAAATAAAATGATTATTGAGACGATCGTATGTAATAACTTTGATTAGATATTCATGGAGAAGGATTCATGGCGGAAAGCATGGCATTTGTGAACTCAGCAGGTCTAAAAGCAAGCGCTGCAGTTGCTGTTCGCAACGAAGCAAACAACACCATCTTCTACCGATGTTCCATAGAGGGTTACCAGGACACCCTCTGGGCAGTTTCCGGCAGGCAGTTCTACAAGAACTGCGACATCTACGGCACCGTCGACTTCATCTACGGCGCCGCCGCCGCCCTCTTCCAAGACTGCATGATATACGCAAGATACCGCGAATACGTCACATTCACCGCCCAGTCACGAGACAATCCAAACGACAACTCCGCCTTCACTTTCCAGCGTTGCAACTTCACCATGTCTCCAGAAGATTCCAATTCTCATGCTAACTCTGCGGTGCACGCCACGTTGGGCCGCCCGTGGAGGCCGTACTCCACGGTGGCTATACTGCAGTGTTTTATTGACTCTATTGTGGAGCCCGCGGGCTGGGAAGAGATGCCCGGGCAGCCCACTGATAAGGTTACTTATGTGGAGTATGGGAACGTTGGGCCTGGGGCCCGTACGGATGGGAGAGTGAAGTGGCCTGGTGTTAGAGTCCTTCGCCGACCTGCTGAAGCTGCACGCTTCACTGCTTCTCATCTCTTGGATGCTGATTCTTGGATTCCCTCCACTGGCGTTCCTTATGACAATGGATTCTAGTTTAATTTATAATTTGGTCATTCATCACTCAATACAAGCTAAAATTGTAATATTAAAGTTACTAGTTGTTACTATCAATTAATTAATCCATGAGATCAATTGTAATGTGTGTTGATGTTCACAAACAACCAAGCAAATAAAAAGCATCAAATATGTATTTTAAATTGGCGGGAGTTTTATCGTCGGAATTAATTCCGTCGGTAATTCAAAAGGCAGCATTTAATTAAGCGAGGAGATATATATTAACGTGGGATGTTAAACCCTAAATTAAAAGATGCCTTCCCCGTTGAAACAAATCCCCTCTGAAACCCTCGTTCCTCTCTTTCCCAAATCGCTGGCCGTCCCTCCACTAAGATCCGCTTCTCTCTGCCTCTGTTTCCGCTGGTTGTTCGCCTTTGCTCTGCTGTCCTTTGCTCGATTTATGTCACTTGTTTGTCAATAATGATGCGATAAATGTGTCCATCAACATCTAAAAATGTGTAGTCACTGCTCTTTTTAAATGATAGGGAGTCCTATCGTTTTTCTTTAGCAAGTCTGTCAGTCAAAACAAATATTAAAAATCAGAGTTATAAACTGCTTTCATGTTACTGCTCAAATTTTGACTTGATGCGTCCTTCATTATGATGCTAGAGAACTTCATATCTGTTGGCGGCTTAATGTTTAAATTTGTCACCAAAGAAACTGCACTCTTTAAATTAATTCTAAAAAAATTTTATTAGTCATATTATTCTTGAAAGATACAATTTTAAATTTAAATTGATCATCTTGCCAATTAGATGATGACATGTTGCAAGTGGAGCATTGCATGTTTACGGTTTGCATGACGAATTTTGTGATTACTTTCAGCAATTTTTTTTTTTTTGCACTTAATAATTAATATATAGGTTGTGTATGAAATTAATGTGTCAAATGGAATTGGGGAATGGGTTCAAACTTGGCTCAACAGAAAGCGTGGGTTCTTGTGGTGGTGCTGCACAACCTGTGATGTTACAATAAACTAAGGGATCAAAATATATTTGGAAAAAAGAGTAAGAGAAAATAAGGTATAATTTTGTTCTGCACTTTTTGGTTTTTGCTAATTTTAATATTAAAAGCTTATAACATTGTGATTACTTTTGTCACCAATATCAAGTTATATTTTGGCAATACTTCATTATCAAGTCATATTGTGTTAATGGCGGTGTTTGTTGAGGAAAATCTGCATGATTGAAGCCATTTGTATATTAGCATGTTTTAAGTTAATGGTGAACAAAAACAAAGATGGGAAAATTCATGATTCATGATTCATGATGCACTATATAATTATTTAAATTGCTCCTTAGTTGGATACTAGTAGACAGAGACCCAATACAATTATTCAGAGATCATTTATACATGTTTATCTATCTAACTTGATTAAGATTTAAGAATTCACAATTTTTTATGTAAATTGATGGGATATAGTCTTCTTTGCATGTATGTATAGATGCTATTGGAACACATTTAGTCCTAAGTGATATAATACCTCACATTATTAGAATGTTGCTCTGCTATCTAAGCATCAAATCAAAATCACATTTTTGTTCATTTTATACACTCTAAACAAAAATCCATATCTTATGCAGTGCCGCTCAAGGTTTGATCGGGATCAAGAGAGTAAAGCTTGGATGGATAGAGGGATCAAAGCAAACTTATTCCGAGTTTTAGAAACTGAGTTGGAGCAGCTGTGTGGAAAACCTTTTGTTCTCTCCTAAGCTTGTTTATGAGAAGGTGATATTTTATTTAGAATATAAAATGCATTTAGCATGTTTTCCCCCATCCTTTTGCCATTTTTCAACATGGGATTATTGTATGTTATAAATTTTGTATCACTTTTTCAATTTAATTTATTACTTTCTTATTTTCAGGTATTAAGTTACTTCAATTAAGTTGCAGCATTGACATATCTTGAAATTATTTCAAAGGTAATTTAATTTTCAACATTGTTGTTGGGAGTTGTTACATTGTTAAATAAGTTATTGTTGCTTAGTTTGATACAAATTTTAGGATTTTGGAGATTTTTTTTTGGTCAATTGGATGTCGGTTTCTGAAGGACTTGAAGTGCATAGTTTTGTTGATGCTTAGAGTTAACGTTGGTTCTCTATTAATTATTTATGTTTTAGAAACATTAACTTTATCTTAGATTTATTTTCACAAGGATAGATTTGTAAGACAGAAGTGAGAGAAGGATGTTTAGTAGTACCTTATTAACCTTTTATTTGCTATAAATTGTGGAATAATAAGAGGATGTGAAGTACAATGCTTAGGATTGTATGATAAATTGTTTACTCATGCTTTTGAAATTGTTTATTCTTTGAAAAATGAATATATTGTTTGTTGGATGCATGTGATCTAAGAAAATAATTCTAGAGAAATTTAGGAAAAACTGTGTTAATAAAGTTTTTATGTAATGTCTAGGGGGATTCACACTTTGTGTAATCATGATTCCAATTCATATTTTCAATTTATTATATCAATTCATTCTCTTTACCAATATTTGATCATATACAAACAATGACACCTTTGTTCGTTTTTAGTTTTCTTCCATCTAACACAACGATTCAAGTAATGACGGAGGACATGGAATCGAAGTATGACACATCATGGTCTAATAGTTCTGGAAAGATTTCTCATAAGGTTAGAAACAAGTGGTTTGAAAAGTGGAAGGTAAAATTAAACTAATATAAATTAATTACACTATTGTTTTGATTCTAGTTTAATGTTTTTTGTGTAGGAGGACTTCAAACTGGATGATGAACACAAACCGTACATGAGGAAAACGTTTGACTATCCTCGTGGTGGACGTCTTCAGCAAATGCTTTTGGATGTTAACAATAGAAAGGAAGAGACCACACCATGGTTATGCCCTCAATTGAAGCAGGAGTTGATGTTCTACTGGGACAATGATCCAAGGTATGCACAAAATTTGGAGACTAAGACCCAGCAATCTGATCAGCAGAGTGGTGTGGAAGGCAACGGATCGAACAATTATGTGCATGTGGATTCTAAAGCGGTTTTGCAAGAGAGTCCTGAAAAAAGTAGTGTTCCTGCAAGAACTATGCAATCGGGTCATTTGGAAGCATTTCCCAGAGATTCAAGTGCACCTCTAACTGTGGCAGAGATACATGGCTTCATGCAAGATCGCCTCTTGCGTGAATCTGAGGACCGGTTTCGGGACTTTCTTGCTTGGCTGGATAAGCGTGAGTTGATGATCAAGGAGGATAGACGGGCGATTGAGGTCTCGAGAGAAGATCCGCGAGATGATGGATATCTTGAGGCATCTGACGATGATGATGCAGATACTTAGAGTTACTTGGTTGCAGGCATGGATGAACTAAGGAGATGACTTTGGATGGCTATTTTTAGTTCTCCAAACTTTTGATTCAAGTTATGTTGGTTTTTGTGGGTAGTGGAGATCTAGAAATTATAGAAGTAAATTTGGTTTAACCTATTTTGATATTTCATTTTAATTTGATTATTATCGCATGGGAAAGTTTTCACCTATGACTTGCATACTTAGCGTCACAGGCTATGACACCCATTACCCGGTCATCCAATTTAATTTTGTCGCTTTCCTTGATCCTAAATTACCAATCTATCCACCTTTTAGCTATTGCAATCCCCAAAGTAATCAGCTGCTCATTATTGGGTCCTCTTCTTATTTTTTTTGGTTATGTTGGGGCCTCTTCAGGAACAACAATTTCAATATCCAATCGGTGTTTCTTTACTTTGGGCCTCTTCAATATCCAATATTTGAAAACCCTAAAAAATGTCTTCCTCCATGGTTTGGCCGTGTCTTTAGCATTGCTCTGGAACTCCATTTTAGTTGATCACCATAGTTAAAGGAGCTGGTTTTGTGGGTGACCTTCAACTGGTAGGCGGCTTTCCGAGTTCGGTGAGCAGCATCGGTACCATTTATGAGAAGCTGTCACCCTGACTTCTGAGAGTCACCAAGGTATGTGCATTTATTTTAAGCAAGTTGTTTTTCATCCCTGTTTGGTCAATTGTTTTTATTTCTTCCAATGTTCCTTTCAATTGGTAGTAGTATTAGGAATTTCTTGTGTTCTCCCACCATGTTACTATTTCCATTCCATTTATACGTTTCTTTTATTAATGTGTGTTTTTTTTTTGTTTGTGAAATACTATCATGTCATGATTTATGAATATCATTTTGCTGGTTTTTATGGTACAATATCAGGATTGAGGATTGTTTTATTCCAAATTTTAATTGAATAAAGAATGTTTACACTGAGGTTAGTTGTAGTTTCCATTTAGATTCCAAATCCAGTGAATATGATACCTTTTTTTTTTTTACAGAACAAACTCACTCACTATAGTCATTAGTTTTTGTGGAAAAAACAGAGGACTGGTGTGGCCTTATAGTCACCTTGTTGTGATTAATTATGTTTCTTTAACTCTTATCTTTTTATCGCATTCGTCTTTTGATATATTTGTCTTCATTCCTGTTGGACCATGTTACACTAGAAGAGAAAACATATCTATATAAATCTATATTTGTATTTGTATATATAAATTAAAATGTGATAAAAGCCACCAAAGTTTTTAACTGAATCAATTTACTCATGTGTATGTGTGTCATCAAATATGAATGCTCAAGTTAATTTCAAGAACCTACAACAGTGTCCGTGTATCTCAATAGTAGTAAAAAGTATTGAATATTGAAGTTAGATGAAAAATTTAACATTTTGCATTAGTTGAAAGTAGTTACATTTGTGAGAGTATCTGAACTTATGTGTTTGTGAAGCAGCTTGTTAAGTTTAATTTATTAATGTTCCTAAGTTGGCTCCTAATTGTATTGTGTAGTTAATTAACGAGAAAGGAATGCAGATCATTAGATCTGAACACAATTTGAAAATAGCAATTTGTTTTAATTCGTAACATATGACTATTTTTCAATATTGATACGTGATCCATCTTGATGCATTTATTTTAATAGCAGATATTCAGTATTGGGTGACATTTATCGCCAAGATTCTTAAGCTGCTTCAGTGGTTTTTGTATTGATGGATACGTTTTCGACGGACAACTTGGATGCCCCAGTCGTACCGGATGTACAATCTCCAAATGGGGAGCATGTAGAGATGGAGTTCCTGGTGAGTTAATTAGCAATATAGGTTGATGGTCGACACATTGATTAGTTAAATGCTATTTATTAGTTGGTATGTATTAATTTCTTTTATTAAATTTAGATATGCTAAAATTTATATTCTTTTTAACCAATTTTAACTTGTACAGGAGGGTTCGCTTGATGTGGGTTTGGAGCAGGTTGATTTAGGGGAAGTAGAAGGGGCAAATGCTCATACAGGTACTGCGCAGGCCGGACACCAATCTGTCACGCCCACATTAGAAGAGGTTTTGGACATGGAATTTGACAGTCATGAGGCAGCTGTTCGTTTTTATGAGGCGAAACTAGGATGAGGCTGGCATTGGACCTAGTCATGGGAACACACAATCTAAAGGAGAACGAAATAACGGCGATGGCAACATCAACGTGGGATAAGACTGTTGCCCGGGCTGCCGCAAAACTTAAGAGGAAGAAAAAGAAGCAAGCTGAAAAGGAGCCCCACCCTAGCCCAAGCATTAGTTTTTAGGAAGTTTTAAATTTCTTGCGCATCATCGTCGCTTGTTTGGTTTTGTTTTAAATGTCTTAGTGCCCTATGTTATTTTTATTTCTATTTTTCTGTTTCTATTTTGTTTCCATGACATTCCTTCAGGAGGATCACATGAAAAAGACTTGAATTTCCCTTGCTTTCTCAGTTATTGAAATTGTCTCTGTTATGTTTATCTTTTTGGTATCAAGTGCCTAGGTTAACGAAAATTTTTTCATATATTACTTCTCCTAATAGCAAAATAGTTGTTGACAAAGATAACTGTCTTCTCCAAAAGAATTTGATTTTGCATGGACCAATGTTTTCAATAGCTATGTATGAATCCTTGTTAACAAGAATTGGGAGTATTGATTTACTATGGCTCAATTTTATTTAGTAGTGAAACCGTTTTTCAAAAAAAACCATACGTACTAAAATTACTATGTTTTTTGCAAATATCTAATTGAACTTAGTGTACTAAACTTCACGGGTAATTTTTTTACTTAAGTTATTTTTTTTCAACTTTCTACATGAACATAAGTTACTCTTTGCAATTATTTAAGTGAACTTGAGTTGCTATTGATGGAGTTATCTTCTGGTGACTTTCCAATAAACTTGAGTAACTTTTTTTTACATGTTAAAAATTCTCCTTCAACACAATATACATCACTGGTTAAAAAGGTAGAGCATAGGTTCATTAATCAAACAGTACTTCATTAATCAAATGGGATTAACAATATGATTGTAATAGTTGATTTCACCGATGTAAACAATACAAATCTTCACATATTCATCAAATCAACAATGTTTCAGCCAACTGACTCATCAACAATGTATCACAGCACAAGCATGATTCTTTGCAAAATAAACTCTAATAGACAACTGGACATTGGATAGAAAAATAATTCTCATCACTAAAGCTACTTCCAAAAGCTGCTTAACGATTGGCCTTGGCGACTCTCTCTATCTCATCCTTTTTCTTGATAGCATAGCTGAAATGGAAATATCAATTTCAGAATCATGAAGAGAAAATGTGTTATATATATAGTAACTTTCCTGAATCATTATCTTAATAGAATTTAAAATTTAAATTATAGCATACTTGTTGGATGAACCTTTTGCTGCGTTAATAAGTTCATCGGCCAAGCATTCGGCAATTGTCTTAATGTTCCTGAAAGCAGCTTCTCGTGCACCTGTCGTTAGAAGATAGATAGCCTGATTGACACGACAAAGGGGTGAGATATCAACAGCCTGCCCCCTAACAACTCCAACAGATCCAATACGAGTTGCATCTTCACGCGGACCACTGAAGAAAGAATTCATATAAGTCACCTTTAGTAATTTGCGTCAAAGAATCTCTTCTGCTAGAAAAGCTATGTCACTTCAATTTGTCAACAGAGAAGTACATGGGTTATGGGTAATGAAATGTGAGCACTCAAATAAACTCAAGAAACAACCCCTATTAGTAAACCAAAAAAGGAATGTTGCATGACAATGATTTCTACATCATTCAGCATGAAAAAAAAAAATGAAAAAATTTTCCAAGAGAGGGGGAGACAAACTACCAGCCGTTTAATTAGTTAAGGATAGGAGAATGATCAGATAGAGCTAATACAACATGCCATTATCCAGGCAATAAAACCAATAGGGAAACAACTAATCATCATTTCATTCAAATTGAAAAGGCAATAACAAAATTGAAAACCAAACAAACAACAATGTAAGGTTACCGAAAACATTCCGGAAAGGCAGACACGTACCGGTGCGATTAGACGATCGAGTTAACAGCTGTGCAACGTCCGAGAAGCTGCACAAAGCTGAAGCTGCTATGAGGGCCGACACCACCAGAAGATTGCTGCAGTCCTTGGGTGCTGCGTGAAAATTGCCTTAGCTGCTGCCTTGCCTTCTCAAACACAATCACAAAGGCGGCGGCTAGGGTTCAGAACAATAAGGATTCAATCGGTTTTTTTTGTTTTTGGCTCAAACCCATCCCATTTGAAACCAAATCCCCAAAGAAGAGAGAAGCCAACACCCCAAAGGGACTCATAGATCATCACAAACAACAACATCATAACAAAAAACTACCCGAAATCGGTGTAAAGAAACCCTAATCCCGCTACCCGACCCAAAAGCCTCCTTTTGATCGTGGCCGCCGCTTCTGCAGAACAAGAGGTGGCCATGTCGCTATTCTTCCGTCACCGCCACCGGTTGGAGCAAGGTCTCGTTGATACCTCTGCCGAGACGTCTCCCGCCGAGCACAGACAGGAGCAAAACATCTCGGTTTCTGATGAAGCGCTGCCCTAGCTTCACCATCGACGAACCTTCTGCCATGACCAACTTTCTTCGCCTCCGAGCCAGAGCAAGGCGACCAAAATGCAAGGTACTTCGGAACACCATAGCCCTTGTCTATGGCATAATCAAGCATCTAGGGAGCTTCTAAACTATTCGAACAGAACAGAATGCCAAATTTGGGATAAAAAAAACCTCAAACTAGCACTCTCTGTTGAAGAAGGAATGGTCTATGGCTGAAGCTTGGCGTCTTGATCGTCCAAGAAGGTGAATGCCTCAATAAGAATTCAATCTTCTCTTTTCTTTGAGCTCATATAAGAATTCAACTTTTTTTTTTTTAGCTCATATAAGACTTCAATCTTTAATCAATCTATTAATCACATGTCCAAAAAAAAGAATTCGATTAACCAAAGATAAAAAAATGAAACCAAACAAAACACTAATTCTCCATGTATGAAAAAAAGGCCAAGAATATAATTGTTTTGTATGGCCCAAAGAAGCTGGCCCAACATCCAACACCATGAGTATGGCTCAAAGCCAAGCCTAGAAAAAATTTAACAAGGCTAAGAAATGGTGAACATACTTGACCGGTAGAAAGAATATAGTAGGGTCTAACAATGTAAAACCACTAGAGAAAACCTGAACAGATCTCAACCATTGAAAGGAGTGCAATGGAATCTGACCGGTCTGCATTAATGTTACATGATATTAAAGACAAACAAAATGTCATAGGGGAAACGCTCCCTATTGAATGTTAGATTATCAGAATGGTAGTCCATAGCAGAATGTCAAATTCAGAAAACATATTATGAGTAAGTGATCTAACGTATTGCTATTAACGTTATTGTTCTAAATCCGTGGTTTTGCTCTTAATTCATTTGCTTTTTCCCCTCTAAATTTTGTCAATATTCCTTATCAATCAAAATTGGTTAGAGTTTGTGAACAATAAAAATGAGGCATAAAATAGGAAAAGACATTGCTCTTAGGTTCTGCATCATAAGAGTCTTATAAAAACCAAAACTGTTATGTGTATATTCTTTCAAATTATCAATGATAAGGAAAAAGGAGGAAGAATGATATAGAGAAGAGATGCTTTATTAAAATTAAAGAAATACATATAACAAAATTGAAAAGGGATAGATTGAAATTAAACAAAAGCGAATTAATCTGCCTTCTATACAATTTCTCGATGAACACCTCGACTGTATACACTATGAGTTTGAAGACTAAACAGAAGGTGAATCACACAACCTTCCATTCAATTTTTCGATGAAACAAGAAATGAATATTACACACCATCACTTGTATACACCATGGTTTCATCATGAAACCAACAAGTGGTATCACACCACCTAAAAGTCTAATTGCATTACTTTTTTACTACAATAGCTAATGGGTATTTATACACCTCTTATTACAAACCCTAATTACAAATTACATTAAATTCAAAACACAAAATCAAATCAAATATTCTAAAAATATAAACTAATAAAACTAAATAAATATAAAATCTCTTCATATCAGAAGTATTGATGCACGTATCATTCTCTCACTCTTCAAAAAAGATTCGTCCTCGAATCTTGTTATTCAAAAAAATAGTATCTGCAAAAACAAATACAAACAAGGGAAAAACACATGCTCTTTTTCTTTTTTCATTTTTTTTTCTCTCTCCCTCTTTTTTTTTTTTTCAAATCACAAGATCTAAAACTCAAATTCTGATACCAAATGATAAAGAAAAAGAAGAAGAATGATATAGAGAAGAGATGCTTTATTGAAATTAAAGAAATACACAAAATTAAAAAGGGATAGATTGAAATTGAACAGAAGCGAATCATTCTGCCTTCTATACAATTTCTCGATACAACAGTTAAGGATATGACACACCTCGACTGTATACACCATGAGTTTGAAGATTGAATAGAAGGTGAATCACACAACCTTCCATTCAATTTTCCGATGCAACAAGAAATGGATATTACACACCATCACTTGTATACACCATGGTTTCATCATGAAACCAACAAGTGGTATCACACCACCTAAAAGTCTAATTCCATTACTTTTTGACTACAATAGCTAATGAGGTATTTATACACCTCTTATTACAAACCCTAATTATAAATTACATTAAATTCAAAACACAAAATCAAATCAAATATTCTAAAAATATAAATTAATAAAAGCTAAATAAATATGAAATCTTTTCATATCAGGAGTATTGATGCACGTATAATTTTTTTGTTATTATTGAAAAAAAAAAAAAAAAAAAAAACAGTGTTTTAGTCACATGCGTGGCAAGGCTTTATTAATAAAGTAGGAAAGGCTTTTTCATCCTCCTATTTACAAAGAGTACAATATATTTTTACTATAATATTTTAATTATTTTAGAATACAGAAGTTGTTGTTTGAAAATTAGGTGTTTATTCATATACATAATGAAAATATATAGAGAAATAAGAGAATACAGAATAAAAAATAAATGATATAAATTATATTATTTTTTTATTTATTAAAATACATGTCTCTCTATTCTATTCCATGTACAAATATACTCTGTATATGGCTACTGATGGAAAATTAACTCATGAATCTCACCACTTGGTTAGTATTTAGTGCAAAACCCAAATTGGAACATTAAGTTAAATTAACGGCTTGTTTCATCAATCAACAACATCCAAACAAGGTGATTTTTTTTCGTCTCCTTTATGGTTTCTAGAATTTAATTTTGATTTATTTTGTTTTTGAAAATTTTCTTCTTAGAAATGAAGGAAAATGTTAACTTTACCTAATGAGAAAATCTTCCCTGTTTTGGCTCTTTTTTTCTCTCTGTTCTTTATTGTTACTATTCTTTTTTCTTTGGTTGGTGAGTTGATCAGTGTGTTGGACTGTATTTTCATGTTTTGTTGCCTAACTCAATACACAGACATATTTATTCTTTGCTGTATTTGACTTCCAAATTGATGTATCACTTGGAAATGAATAGGAGTTGTAACATATGAAGATGGAGTTTGTAGCCATAAAAGTGGTTGAGTCATTAATCCAACTTTTACTTTTATTCTTAGTACCATTCATTTTGACACTATTCAACAAAAATCAACTAATTAACTATGAAGTGCTTCATGCCTGATGCCTGCATTAAAAAGAGGACCGAAGTGATGATAAGATATGCAGTTCAATTGCTTTTCACAAGGAGAAATGAAATGCTTTTTTGGGACAAGGGTGCAGCTTCAAAGCTATGCTATGTTATCATCTTGGAGGGTGCTTATTTATTTATAAGCCTTTTCTTGAATAATAAATTGTTAAATTTTAGAGGAAAAAGATAGAGTAAAGCTTTTAAATGGCTCTTGAAATTCGGTCTTTGCACCAAAATATCTTTGTAATTCTAATTGCACTATTTTAATTTATGATATTGAATTTTTGGTATCACAATAGCTCAAAACTAATTTTCAATAATAAATTAGCATCCAATTGATTTTCGGACATAATCACTATATATAGAATTAACAAAACAACATTATTTTTGCAATTGGAGTCCAATAAATCATAAATACAGTGTGTTGATCAATATGACGTTGTTTATGATTTATTGAAAAAAATGATATTATTTTATTCATTCTAATGATAATAATTGTGTCAAATCATTATTGGGATGCTAACTCATTGTAAAAAATTAGCTTAGAAACTACTATAGTGCCCAAAATTCATTTTTTTTTTTGACATATGTGTGACACATAGTCACACCTTATACACACACATACACACATTCTTATTTTTCATTGAGGCTCAGTCTCGAATCGATCCCAGGTCATTGGATATGCAGCCTTCTTGTTTCGAGACAAGCTCTCCTGTTTCGAGACGGAAGCCAGGATAACACGAAATCAAAGAAAAAGGTGAAGCACTCTACCTTAATTTGATTTCCTGATGCAACAGACAAGGATATTACACACCTCACCGTTAACACCCAATGTAATAGTTAATGATATTACACACCTTAGCTATTCACACTCAAGTTTCATCACGAAACCCTAAACATTTTCATTCATCAAAATTAGACTGAACGGTGGCTACAAGTTTTAGAGACTTTCTATACCTCTTATTATCAAAACCCAAATACAATGATCTACTAAAATAAAGCAGGCCAAGTTATAATTGGGCCTAAAACAATAAAATAAAATAAAATAAAATGAATATTGAAAAGGACTACTTAACTTATTTCAACTCTTAGTTTGTCCTCCAAATCTCATATCATTCTCCCACTCTTTAAAAAAATTCGTCCTCGAATCTTGTGTAAAGTGGACAGTGGACACTTATCAAAACGACTTAAACAACCCAATTTTTGTGCATGTCTTTTGTTCAAGATCCCTTGCACTATCAAATGTAAAGCGGCCAACAATTTGATATATGTTAAGTATTTGAAACATATCCCATATAGATGCTCATGAAAGTATGTAGCTGTTTGTCTTGCTTCTTGTCTATCCACTTTAAGGCCTTTGACGCTCACCAAAATACCTATAAAATTCTCAAAAAGTAACATAGAAGCATATTTTAAGTCTTCCTCACAATTCGCATTTTGTTTCTCAAAAATCTTTTGTTCATATTCACTGAAACAGTCACTTATTGTCTCATTTTCTTCTTTTCTCAATTGCTTCTTTTTTTCCTCTTAATTGTGATGTTCCACAAATCCTAAAATTCCTTGTGAGACTATTTGCATCTTTGGTTCATCTAAGACCACGTCTTCACTTACAACATCTTCAAGTAATTCTTCCAAATCTACTTTAGAAGAAGTAAAAGTGGGGTTAGAAGAATTTACCATTTGAGGGTGATCAATAGGATGCGTCTTCAAGTCTACAACCTTGAAAGTTGTCGTATTATCAAACCTTGCCCTGTCAGAATCTCTTGTAGAAATAGAATTGAACCATGCTGCCAGACGTTGTTGCTGCCTCTCCGCCTCAATGGCCAAATTGAGTAAATCATCCATTGTTGCATAATCGTGGCCTTCAACCTCATCCGCAATATCTTGGTTTAACCTAAGCAAAAAGCGCCCTATAAAAACTTCAGGACCTTTGTCAATATTGGCCTTGTTCATCAAATCCTTTAGTTGCGCGTAGTACTCTTTGACAGACTTAGAACCTTGTTGTAACTTAGGAAGCTTTTCAAAAGACTTCTCACGGTATGATGAAGCACAAATCGATTCCTCATGATTGTCTTCAACTTATCCCATGTGCGAATTTGTCGTCGTCCGCACCTTCTTCGAGATCTCTCTAAGTCATTCCACCAAATATGAGCATATTCC